>PVLA01007441.1:0-105047 GCA_004027455.1 Hydrochoerus hydrochaeris | reverse complement strand
TGATATTTGTCATTGCAATCATGGGCAATGCCACCATTGTGTGTATCATCCGGATGGAGAAGAGTCTCCACGAGCCCATGTTCCTCCTCCTGGCCATGCTATCAGCAATTGACCTGTGCTTGGTCAGTGTCACTGTGCCCCGCATGCTGGGTATATTCTGGATGGATGCCAAGGAAATCAGCTTCAATGCCTGCCTTACGCAGATGTTTTTCATCCCTTCCTTCTACGTCATGGAGTCTGGGATCCTCTTGGCCATGGCTTTTGATAGATTTGTAGCTATCTGGTACCCTCTGAGATATATAACCATACTTGACATGAAAGTGCTTGGAAAGATGGCACTAGCTCTCCTGGCAAGAGCAATAGCAGTGCTGACCCCAGGACCCATCTTGGCAAAAAGACTAGAAATCTTCCAAACCCACATAATTGCTTACTCCTCCTGTGCCTACATGGCTGTGGTGATGATCGCCTGTGGGGACATCTCTGGCCATATTGTCTACGGCCTCATGGCTATAGTAGTGTCAGTGGGATTTGATTTGTTTTTTATCATGCTGTCCTATGGACTTATCCTTCATGCAGTCTTTCAGATACCATCTTGGGAAGCACGGGGCAAAGCTCTCAGCCAATGTGGCTCTCATCTTTGTGTTATTGGGCTCTTTTATTTTCCCATTGTCTTTTCTGTCCTGGCACAGATTTTAGGCTACCATATGGCTCCTCATCTGCAGATCAGCACTGACAACCTTTACTTTCTGGTTCCTCCCATGGCCAATCCTTTGATTTATGGGGCACGGACCAATCAAATGAGCAAGTGGGTGTTACGTGTCTTCCAATGTCAAGCAGACTGAGATTGGCCTTTTTGATGGACAGGAGATCCGGTGATGTGGAGCTGGACATCAGATCAGGTTACAGGGAGAGATAATTCTTTTCTGGCTTGTGGTTTCACAGGAAGTGAATAACAATGTAAGAGGGAATCTGCTGGGAATGTAACTGCAGCGTGCTCTAGTCAGAGTGGAATTGGTATTAAATTCTTAAAACCAAAACACCCCTAAATTCTTACATAAATAACAAGTTAGGATAATATTTTGCTCTGAAATTTATTGTTGATTGTACCATGTCATATAAATTAGAAACACTTTGCAAATGAGGTTAAAATGCAATTGAGGAATATATTATTCACATTTATGGATGAAAATGATTATTAAAAATGTGTGTGGATTTAATTTGTTTTCATATTCGTGTTTACTTATTTTTTTAAAATTTAAAGAGAAAAAGCAAAACAGGAAAAGGGGTAGAAACAATACAGAATTTCAGAAAAAAAAGCAGTAAGAAATCAATAGTTGATAAATTACATATTGTCTTCTTAGACCTAGTTGTTAAAGTTACAAAAGGAAAGCATACAAAGTGGACATTCAAACAGTGAGACTGCAAAGAAGTTAATGATCCAGTAACAACTTAGCAACATGGTTATCAATCCTACACACTTAAACATACATGCAGCCATATCGTACATGCAGCCATATCCTCTAGAGCACTTTCTTTTCTTCTTTTTACTTTTTAAGTCCATTATCTTCTTAGTTATATCCTGTTTCAGGTTGCTCAGTACTTTACTGACTTGTTTTGTTGTTGTTATATACTTTTAATCACCTTATATAATTCTGTTGCCTTGTTTTTGAGTTTCTCCTCATCTGTGATCCATGGATCAGCTTTGGTGGAGTTGGGAGGTTTTTGCAGGTATTTTGTTACTTTCTTATCTACTTTTTTTTTTTTTGAAGGTAACAAAATACAGCAGAACAAGACAGAACAAACCCATGCAACCACACTGTAATAAAACTACCACAAATCTCAGTGCAGGTCACCAGGACACAAGCAATGGGCTCAATAGTACAGCCTATTTTGTTCACATTAGCTGTTCTTTCAATCAAGTAAGGGAAAATGGAAGGAAATATTGAACTTTTAAAAACAGAATATTGAATAAAGCAGTATCATTAATCAAAACTGAGCAAAACAGTGATAAAAATATTTGCCTTCAAAGTGATGGTAGAAGGAAATCCTCCTTACTTGCCAAACTGTATACACTCATCCTCCAAAAAGATACTCAGACCGCCAGTGCCTACTTGCTAACGGGGGGGGGGGGCTGGATCAATGTCTGATTCTTAGCCTGCGCACCTGCAGAGTCCCAGCTGCTTACCAGGCCGGCCAGCAGGCTGCCTTATCTCCCAATGCCCAAAGTTCCAACATGATGCAGAGCTTAGGAGTTGCTGATAGTTCTTGCCCTGGTATGCCAGTGGCTTGCCAGGCCCCCAGCTGCTCACCAGGGCGACGAGTAGGCCACCTGTTCGCCAGCGCCTAAAGTTGCAACATGATGCAGAGTTCAGGAATCGCTGATTGTGTTTTAATTATTTAAGCAGCACAATATAATGCAACATGGAGACTAACCCCATAAAATACATATACACAGATAACAATAACTGTAGGCACACAAATGAATAATTAGCTACCTGCCTTTGTCAAAAGGCTTTTGAAAAACTAAGAAAAGAAAAACAAAATTGTCTTTGGTAACATTAATAAATTGAACCTGAGAGGTAGACAGTTTACAAATGAGGAAAAATATCTTGAAAGTTACTTTTTCTTCTAACTTTAATTCTACTTTCTTCCTAGCTGATTTCATCTTTTTTTACAATTTAAATATTTAGTTATATATCTTAACCCATAAATTTTATCTGTCCCCCAGAAAGCAAATCGCAAATGCCTCATGAACCACCTTTCAGATAAACCTTGAACATAATGAATGTTTTTCAAACTAACGTTGTGCAAATGTTTAATTTATTGTGATAAAAAACACCTAATATGAAGTAGTCTTCTTTTCATGATTTCCATGCTCTAGGAAGGTAGATTCACACCCATTTACATGTATATATGAGTTGTGATAGTGATTTGAAAGCTGGATTGAAATTATGGTACCATTTCTTCAGTCTGTATAAAGTTTGTTATTCAAATATCTCTTTTTCTGTGACTTACTTTCCAATGTCTTTTATGGTTTCTTCTAAAATACTATTTCTTTTTACATGTGAAAATAATTCTATTGTTTTTTACAATAGACTAAATGAACATATTTGCTTATTATTTCTGTATCACCTCCACAGCATAATAAAGTATTTCTTTGTCACTGTTACATATCCAGATAAAAAGCTCACTTTGCCTATTGTCAAAAGACAAAAGAAAAGTGCTGGGGATTTAGTTCAGCAGCATAAACTCCTGCCTGGTAAGTGCAGAGTCTTCAGTCCAATCCCCAGTACCAAAAAAAAAAACCAAAACAAACAAACAAACAAAAAACCACAAGAAATATGTGAATGGTAGGGAAGGCAAAAAAGGACATAAGGATAGAAGAATAAAAAGCAGAAAAAGTAGAAGTGATTAAAAAGAAACAGAATTAGGTAAGTTAAGGTTATATAAGGTACACACATAGTTTACATGCAAGTTTATTTTGACTGTTCTTGTCTTGGGAACATCAGTTTTATAGAGGGAGATTATTGTCATCCAAAAATCTCACTATGACAATATAAGAGGTTTTCACCTTAAACAGGCAGATGTGTATTTTTCCTCCTTCTTAATGCTTGTGCAGTATTAACTTTTTGAATAAAAATGTGAGCAACCCATATATGAATCTCCTTGGTCTTCACACCATAGACAATAGGGTCAAGGGCAGGGGGCACAAGCAAGTAGATGGCAGACAAGAGGACGTGGATGAAAGGTGGCACATGGCCAAACCAGTGACTGGAGAAAGAAAAAGTGAGGATATAAAATTCCAAGAACACAACAAAATGCGCTGTGCATGTGTTGAATGCTTTAATTGTGCCTCTTTCTGAGGGATGAAAAACTGCCTTCAGAATGAGAAGGTAGGAGAAGAAGAAAAGACCATGTCAAACCGTAGAATTGAAAAAGCCATAAAGAGCCCATATGACTTGTTAATGTGAACAACTTGTTTAGCCATCTTGACCACAGCCTTGTGCTCACAGTAAGAATGGGCAATAACCAAAGAGCAGAAAAGTTTCAGTTGTTTCAATAAAATGGGTAAAATCCCAATCAGTACCGTGGCCTGGATTGCCACCATCAGCACCACTCAAACTAGAAACAAAGGCATGAGGATGGCTGTGTGCCTGAAAGGATCACAGATGGCAATGTAGCGTCAAAGGCCATGGCCAAGAGGACGCCAGATTCCATGCCCTGCAAGGCATGAACAAAGAAGAGCTGGGTGAGGCAAGCATCACAAGCCATGCAGCCAGCACCAAACCAGAAAATGGCCAACATCTTAGGAGCGATGGCTACACAAAGACCTAGGTCAGTAGCTGCCAATACTGCTAGGAAGATATACATGGGTTGGTGTAAACTGCGTTCCATAGGGACAACAACTAGCAATAAGATGTTCCCCAGCAGAGCCACCAGGCACAGGCCAAAGAAAGGAAATCCAATCAAACTGCACATTCTCTAATCCAGGGATACCAATCAGGGTCACCGTCCTTGAGTTCAGGTTAGACATGTTGGTGGCTCCCATGAAGCTGATGTACCCTCTAATCATTACATATTCTATGATCTGGTCAGAGAAAAATTATGAATGGGAAGGAGAATATTTCCTCTCAGAACACGTAAATACGGACGGAAATTTGACCCTCTGACTTTAAATCTTTAGGCACCAACTTAATTCAACATCAGAATAGAGCTCTTATTTCTCTATTTAAAAAGCCATAGTTGATATTTGTGGACGAGGAGTGCAATCCAATGTTTATAACTAAGATGCTGTTTAAATGGAGACTATGGTTTTAAGAGCACTGTTTCTGCTAGTCTTCTTATTAGGTATCAGAGAAGACAAACAACTTCCATCTATGTCCCTCTTGGAACTCTAGTCGCAATAAAGATTAGAATAAATTCCTCTGTGATAACTGAAGTTATAGCTCAGGTCCTCAATCCCACAAACCCTTTCGATCAACTCAAATTTCAGAATGTTCAGATGGTGCGGTCTTGCTCAATCTCCTTCTATTCTCATGCTCAAGCTGTAAGATACATCTTTTCTCAGCATAAGAACTGACTGCCAAATCAATTCAAGAGTTTTCTTCTTTAGGTGATATTGATTGAATTATTGATGGACTGGTCAATTTTTTAGGTTCCTGTAGAAATTTTGTAGTTGATTCTTTGGGCAGTAGTGACTGACTATTTTGGACTCACAGTTATTATTATATTATGAGTATAAGCTGAATGGAATGAAAAGTGATCTAAATACTCAGAGACCTGAAAAGAAAGGAAAGTTGAAAATAAATAAATAGCAGTAAACTGGATTAACACGCAGACAAAAATACCTAGACTGTTGTGTAACCTCTATGGAGCAATCACGTCTAGGTCATCAATGAAAAGATAAGGGCTATAATAGATCTTAGTGCAAACTAGGTGTCTTTTTCCATTTTAATTTTAATTGGCAGTGAAAATAATTCCTGACTCTTTGGATACACTGCCTCACTTCTCATCCACCCCAAACTTCTGATCATTTTTGTAATTTACTTCACCTCTTTCTTTGGAAAAGCACCAAATAAAACTTAAAAAAATTATCTATATAATTATATTTAAATAAGGGTTTTCCTGGACAATTTTACAAGCTTAAAAACAGTCAAATTTTTGTACCATAGCATTAACTGAAGATATTAACTGACTAAGGAGTTATTTTCATTTTATTTTGTTTTGTTTTTTGTGGCGCTGGGGGTTGAACTCATGACCTTGAGCTTGCCAGGCAATCATTTATGCCACTGAGCTAAATCTCTGGCCCCAGAAGTATTTCTTTGAATGAGACTTTTTTTCCATTGACAGGAAATTAGAGAAAAAATTTTTGTAAAATTATAGGAAAATATGGAAGGATTCATAGTCAGTGTTGATAGTCTTAAAATAGTAACACATGTGAATAAAATTAGATATGAAATATAAGATGTCTTAATAGTTAATGGACAAAGGAGAACCTTGTTTTATGACACTTTGTAGTGACAAACGTCAACAAGTTAAGGCCAATGAAATAGATAGAGATTAAAATAAATAGACTATATACATATATGTATAAATTCCTTTTATATCAATATGAAATGAGGTTAGGTAGAAGAACTGAAAAATTCACTAAAAGTGCTGGCTTATATAGATCAATGCATCTTGTTAGTGACACAAACTGCTAAATGCAAGACCTAGTGAAGCTGCCGAAAGAAAATAGTTTTGAGACCATGTATTTGCAATGTTTTTGGTAATCCAAGAAGGAATAAAAGCAAAAGTCTGCTCTAGTACCATCATAATAGCCAATAATTCAATAATTTCATTAATTTTCTTCTATGTAGTATAGTATGTAGAATCACAGGATATACATTTATAAATATAAAATGTCATCTACTACTGGATTTACTGTTTTCCACACTATAATGAGATTATGATACCAATTAAGTCATTAGACTATGGGAAGGACTAATTAAAACTATATATGTAGGTCTAGAAAACAAAGCAATCAATGCCTGGTAGGAAATGCTTGTCAGAAATAGCAAGAAATCCTGTGAAGACAGAAACAGTACTGCTTTCTTGCAGAAACATGAAGTAAATACATAAAGGGTAAAAGATTTCTGAGGAAAGAATTGGTTAAAAACTTATGATAAGATGAATTTTCTGCAGCTGAATGACTTTGGCCAGCCAGATCTGTAAGATCTGACACTCACGTCAGCAGAAACAGTGATCACTGTTGAATGTGACACATAATGTTTCAGTCCTCTGTGCATCTTGGTTGAGTAAACACATTTAATGTATTGAACTAACCAGTCCAATACACCTGAAAAATAATCATGTCTCCTCTTAAAGCTTTAATAAGGCAGTAGGGAATGTAATGAAAGGAAAGACTAATTTAAAAATTGCTTCAGTGACAGTAAATTTACTATCATTTTGTGAAGTTTGGCTTTCCATGATAATCCAGTCAGAAAGTGTGTCTCCTGGTCTCACAGTGGAAAATGACATGGATATAGGTAAATGAAGACAGGATAAATCACAGAAAATGAATTTTAAAAATGGAAGATGTTAGTGTCCCTGATACAGAAAAGGTTGGATTTCAGGGGAAGGAGAATAAGCTTAGGTTGCTGTAGCCAAAATCGCAATAGAGTTAGATAACAGTCCTGTCACAGACAGTAGAATATTGAAATTTTTTTAATCATCTGTCCATATCATTCAAGCCTTCCTGTTTAAACACACACACACACACACACACACACACACACACAACTATGTAAACCTAGAGTATATCTTAATTAAAAATTTAATAAACCAAGCAATGTTAAAATCATTCGTCAAGGAATTACATTGGAAAAGAATTCTTGTTCTCATCTCGATCTTGCTACTAATCGGTAGAAGTGTCTATTATTATGTTTTTTTCATAGTAATTAGAATGATAATTTGACTCACATTTGTTTCTCTTCCATCTCTAAATGATGTGAATCTGTCTCACAAATTGTTCATAAAGCAAACAAACAGACATATTTCATCAGAAAAAGAAACTGAGCAGGATGTGTTACTGAGAATTACAGCATTAAGATCATTTAGTTAGCTACCTTTTGTACTCTCTTTTCAAATTTTCCACCATTAAGAATCCATCGCTGTGTACATTGCCAGCACATGGAGAAGAAACTCATGCAGCTAAACAAATACCTGGCAGGAATATAAGAGCAATGGATGGAAAACATCTTTGCTGATAGATTTTAGAATCCAAAAGACATTAACAGCTGAGCATCTCTCATCATCTGCCTTGAGCTCCTTTTCTTGTTTACTCTTCATAGAATCTGAGATGGTCTCAGGAGGATGTTACTGACCTGGTCCCTGGAGTGGCCATCACACTTCTGAGACCAGTCTCTAGAAGAAAAGTACTCCTTCCATGAAGGTTCCTAGCCAGAAAATATTTAGTTACTTTATCAGGAATAATGAGATCAGGGAAATAGCAAGTTATGGATCATTAGCAGAGCATGATGATCTGAAATCATTTGAAGTGTGTGAAAAGCAAATCAGAGATAAAGAGTATTTGTTTACTTAAAAAACAAAAGACAGTCATTTGTTTCTGTAACTTTCAAGCCTATAGCTAGTTTATAGTTGAAATAAACAAAATACATTTTGTACATATAATTTCACTATAGTTCTAACTCATGAAACTGAAATTACTACTATCCCTACTGTGATCACTATAACTAAACTCTGAAACTGTTAAATACTTTGAAATTTCAAAATATAGGGTAAAAAAAGATACAGTTCCACCTTCTTAGTGGCAAGATTCTTGCCACTTTGGTCCTTTTTAAAATTATTCATACATACTTTGCCCTAAAAAATAATCCTGAGGCATTTGCAGGTAAATGGATGAAATCTGAGAATCTAATGTTAAGTGAAATAAGTCAGATACAGAAACTTAAGTATCATATGTTTTCTCATAATGGAGACATTGTGCGTATATGTATATGTGTGTTCACATAAATAAAGAGAAAATAGAAGAGAGATAAATAGGAAATGGGGAAGCTCAATAATTTCTTACATTATGCTGCCACTGTTTCAAAAATATTTTAATGCAAATGGAGATTTTTTTTCACTTACACTTCCAGTTTCTTTTACTTAGATGTAAAGAAAATTTTGTGTTATTATCTGTTTCTGTTCTGTAAGAAAATATTTTGGGCTGTGTCATGTAGTTGAGTGATTACTTTGTAAAAGAATGATGGGCAGGTTACAACCATTGTTATTCTCTCTTCTCTTTGTTATCAAATTTGTGGGGGTTTTCATAAAATAAAAAACATATTTGCAATAAATATTAATTATATTCATTTCTGCTAACTGGTACATATACACATCTCATCGTACTCATTTTTATTTCTCCATCGCTCCACTCTTCCTGTTAACTCTAGATCTCCTTCTAATATCTATAAAATCCACCTCCCTGTCTCCTATCACCTCTCTTTTATCTTTCCCTTTATATAATTTATGGTTGGATTTTCTCTCGGATGAGAAACCTTGTAACATTTCACCTGTGTCTGATTTATTTGGCTTAGCATTATAGTCCCAAGATACATCCTTTTATAGAACTGACTCCCATTTAGTCTTTATGAGCACTATGGGTTAGGCCAATTAGAGAATATATATTTGTCTATTTTGACACCCTTTGAATCGTCCACTTGGACTTGGGAAATTGCTAGTTGCAGGTAGAAAAGGTTTATTTCTTCTTTCCTTTTTACTACTTGCCTATTTGCCTTAGTGAATTGGTAAGATCTCAAACACAATATGCATAAAATTGGTTTGAAAATACTTGTTTCTTAACTTAGGAATAAATGTTCAACATTCACCATTAACTGAAAAGTCACCAAAAGATATGTCATGGACTCTGACTTGAATTTCATTTAAGTCATCTTGAATTTGTTAAAATTTTAAATATACTAGAATACCTGCGTGGGTTTTCATGTCTTTAAACACATGTTTAAAGCTGTTAACTTGCAAAAACCAGAACAATTTTATTTCTACATAGATTTTATATATGGTAATTATTGTCATGTTATTTTTGATTTGCTAAAATTCTGTTGCCATTTTGATGTATAGTTTCATAATGGATATAATTTTTTAAATACAATAAACATCACTATGTTTTCCTGATAAAATGAACTGGGAGCTAATGTACCGCCTACCTTTTCTGAAAGAGTGGTTTGCATAGTGAGTACTGTTTTTCCTTAAATGTTAGGCGTAAGTCTCAAGAAAGGAACTTGAAGTTCTGTGTAAGATTCAATTTAAAAGATTCACTTGCCTTATAGTAATACAGCAATTCTAATTTTATATTCATTTTTTTCAATGTTTGAAATTTATGTGCTTCAAGCATTATGGTCATTTTATTTACACTGTTGATTCTATTAGCTCTGTTTATGCACAATACTCAACACTTTCTTTCTATAAGTTTTTTCTTTATGTAAATTATTTATGTTTTTCTCACTTTCTCCTTTTCCTGATAATTTTTCACATATTTAATCAATTTCTATACCTTAATCACCTTTATCTGATTTCTATTTACTTATGCATTACCATTTATGTCTTTGCAATTTGCTGTTCTTCATTTATACACAGGTTCCTTCTCACTGCCATATATATATATATATATATATATATATATATATATATATACACCGATACACGATGCACATTCATTTTAAGAACAGGTAGAACTGATGCTATAATTGGTCAAGAATAACTGTAACTTCATTCAAACGTTTAAACTACTGAAAGTATGCCCTGATGTAGCAAAAATAAATTAGAAATTAATAATAAAAAATTTATGAAAAATCCTCAAATCTTCAGAAATCAAGTAACACATAGATCAATGAATTGTGAACTAATCTGGAAACTACAGTGAACACTGACCTTATTTAAAATGAGTAAGAATAAAAGTGCAAAAACCAAAGTGATGTGGCAAAACCTAGGATTAAAACAAATCCATAAATGAAAATTTACATAGTCCAAAAGAACTAGTTTGATAACCAGTAACCGTAGTTTCTTTAAATAAAAGTAAAAGGAATTACAAATTAAATGCAAGGAAATTAAAAAGGAATGTAGATTAGAAGTGAATTTTATTAGAAAAAAGGTCCGTCTTCATCCAAATACTATTTATGTAAATATGGCCATCATTTTAGAAATGCTTCTATGTTCCAGGATGAAAGTTTGAAACTCCAACCACAAACCATGCAGAGTCCAAACTACCAGAGTCTCTAGAAAATAATAGGATCCTCTTCTTGAGCATGAATATTTGACAGATCACTGCTGACATCCACGAGTTAGAAGAAAAATCTGGGCCACAAGTTTAGGAATTACCATTGCTATTCTTTCCCTTATTTCTTGAGGTATAAACAGAATACTTACTGCTATATATATATATATATATATATATATATATATATACAGAAAGCAGCAGAATAAATATGAATAATATGTAGTAATTTCAAAAACAAGTATGAGAGATGTTATAATTCACCAAAAGGCATATCCTAACATATTGAAGGTGTACATGCAGCTGAAAGTATTCCCTTAAATCAGTACATTTAAATTTAAACTTAGTAATAATATTTACCAAAACCTTTAGCATTTACACATACAGTAAGTACCAAGTATCTCATGTATCTCAATATTTCATGAAATGGATTAATATTCATAAAGAACACTGACCTTAGTTTTAAATAAACAAGAATGAAAACATAGCAAAAATGAGACTCAACAAAATCAGTGATTAAAATTAATACATAAATGAAAATATACATAGTCCAAAATTAGTATAAAATTAATAGTGTTTTAAATCCAAGTGTAGAAATATTGTAAATAAATTGAAAAGGAAATAAAGAAGTCTGACTCATTAGGCATTGATACTAGTCTTTTTATATCCACTGGGCAACAAATTTAGAAACAAATGTACTAGTGTTCCACAAAATAGCATAGCACATAGCCTCCATACTGTCAAAGTCCTTAAAAATAATATGGTCTTCTTTTTTGAACAAGAAAATTCAATAGATCCCTGCTGTGATCCACAAACCAAAAGAAAAATCTGGGCCACACGCTTAGGAATTACCGTGTTGTTTACCCCATAGACAATAGGGTTGAGGGCAGGTGGCAGCAGAAGGAAGGTGGTAGACAGAAGAATGTGGGTTGAGGGAGCAACGTGTCCAATACGGTGGCTGAAGAAGGAAAAGAAGGCAAGAGTGTAAAATTCAAGAAAAACAAAAATACGAGCTGCGCATGTGTTAAATGCTCTGAGCCGAGCTTCCTTCTGAAAAACAGCCTGAAAAATGAGGGCATAAGTTACGAGGATAAAAATCATGTCAAACCCCAGAATGCTGAATCCCACAAAAAGACCACATATCTTGTTGACTCAGACGCCCTCTGCAGCCAGCGTGACCACAGCCATGTGCTCACAGTAGCAGTGGGCGATGCGCACAGAGTGCAACACTTGCAACCTTTTGCTGAGAATGGGAAGCAGACCAACCAGCACGACGGCTCGGATCAGCACCCCTCCCATCACACGCCCCAGGATGGGAGGTGTGAGGATGGACGCGTGTCTCAGAGGATCACAGATGGCAATGTAGCGGTAAAGGCCATTGCCAACAGGATGCCAGGCTCCATTCTTTGCAAGGCATGGATAAAGAACAGCTGGGTTAGGCAAGCACCGAAGGCCATGGAACAAGACTGGAACCAGAGGATGGCAAACATCTTGGGAGCAACGGCTGCACAGAGTCCTATGTCAGTGGCTGCCAGCACAGCCAGGAAGATGTACATGGGCTGGTGCAAGCTGTGTTCTGCAAGGATGATGATCAGTAAAATGATGTTTCCCAAAAGTGCCGCTATGCATACAGCAAAGAAAGGAAACCCAATCCCAAACTGCATGTGCTCTAGTCCAGGAATGCCAATCAAGTTTACAGTTCTGGGGTTCAAATAGGACATGTTCATGGGTTTTATAGAGATTGATATTGTGTCCTTCTGTAGGTTATTCTGATTTCTGCAGAAGACAATATGGATGGTAAGTGAAATGTTCTCATTTCTTAGAATCATCACAGCCATATAATTACTGGATTTTTTATTTTTTGGCATTATGTATTGAGCAAAGAATTCAATGGTTCCTACAGCAGTTTGGCCAGGTTATAGTGAGATTCTACAGAACTTGTCATTAGAACAGATGCCAATAGTCATGAAAATCCTTACTACAACCCTACAACAGGCAAAAATCTGAAAGTTTCCGCACTTCTGGTTTAAATTACTTTAAAGACACCAAGAGCAGTGATGTTTTGCAGGTTCCCTTATAATAAGCAAATAGGTTAGATAAAAATCAATGATCACTCAGAAAGTGATTCTCTCATCAAAGAAGTCACCACAAAAAATAGACCTCAAGATTGTGGCTGGAGGCATAGGGTAGAGACACAATGGCCAGTCTTGCATGCCTTCCTGGAGAATGAACTGTCACTTGAGACTGTACAGCAATTACCATACCTGGTCTACAGGGGCATAAGATGCCCAGGTGACTGACCAGAGCATCTGGCCCATTTCTAACCGAAAATGCCTCTGTTCTTTCCATATACCTTTGCTACATGACTCATTTCCCTAGTAGAGCAATATTGGCAGGTTGGCTATACAATACTTATGGTTCTATAGTGTGGCTTAAATTTGACCTACCCTGGAGCCATGATGTAACTTTGTTGTATAAATTAACCCTAACAAAAGGCCTCAGTGACCTTTATTTAGGATCATTCCTAGAAATTTAGGAGCTATTCCTCTTACCTTTATTTCCAATTAAATTCTCCCAATTTCTTCCTGTTAGTGAATTCATTCCTTGATGATTTAAAACCATGAGCTTAGTATATTTGACAATAGATCAGGAATTATATTTTCTTATATCACCCTAACCTCTTTGGATCAGTGTGCTTAAAAATCTTCCATTAGGTGATTCTCTTCTGTCCACTTCTAGAGATCAATCCCATTTTGTCACATTTAGAAATAACTCTGTGAGTCTTGTCCCAGAAGAAATCTTGTTTCAGTCACCCTGTGTATATTAATAGGTATTTCCATAAGAAACATCACTATTAATTATTTGTCCCTTGGCTATTGGCATCTGTTCTCAAATGGAATTTCTTGGCAGAGAATTTTAGTCATCTTGAGTTCATTCATTCCCAGATTGAAATACTGAATAATTTCATACATCAAAGGATGCCAGGTATGCCATTAGAGGAAATTTGAAGAAGATAATATCCTTGCAGAGACAGCCAGGGGAGTTTGAAATATGAAATTAGAGTTAGTGTATTTTAAAGATGACTACCGTGGGACATTTGTTTGGCGGAATAAAAAATGTGCAAGAGAGAAGCTGCTGTTGCCAGATTTAAGTAGATTAAAAAAATATTGAGATAAAAAATTCAGAAAAAATAAACAATTTAAAATCAAAATATGTACAATCAGAATCAAGAACTAGCCAGTTGGTTTTGGATGAGATGACATACAGAGGTCCGATCAACTCAGGTGGTGAAAAAAATAAGCAAAAGTTAAGCATGTAGAACAGACAAGAATTTATTTAGACTACAGTACACTGGTAAGAATGACAGCCAGACAGCAAGTTTCCAAAGAGGAATCTTTCAGTCCATGTGAGACACAAATTTTTATAAAGGCTTGAGGATATGGAAAAAGCATCTAGGCAGCAAATGTGATTATCTGAACAGGGTCTTCTTCTGGTTCATTTAGCTCCCATACATTTTCCCAGAACAAATTGGTTGTACTTAAATCATGTATACAGTTGAAATTTCAACAGAAAAGTTTCTCTACCTTACAAAAGGCTTTTAGATTTAGATAGGAAGATGACAAGTAGATTCAGTTAACAAAGTGACTATGTCCATCTTTTAGAGAAGATGAGTAGAATTCATTTGTAGCAATGGGTCTTATAACAAAAGTTTTGATGCTGAGATATAACTACCAAGAAAATAATGTCCTGAAGTTCCAGTGTTAAGGGTAGTAACTTTTGTTTCCAGTGGAAACCCTCTAGAGTGTAGAAATACCATGCAGTTGTGTAGTAGTTTAATTTATTTATTATAAGTAGGCAGTTAGAGAAGCCTAAGGTAGGATGAGATGGAAGAGCTACACAAGCTTAAAAATGAAATATCACAACCAGGCTAAAAAATAACTCAAGTAGCTAAGCCAAATTGAGAGATGCAAAGCTTATAATGAGAATATACAGATAAAGACTCTTCCCTCCAAGAAGCAAACTTTAATCCAAAATATGCTAAATTATAATATAGCACCCCTTTCTGTACCCATAATTGGAGTGAACAAATATGGAAGACAATTAGTTTTCTTTTGGAACTCTTTTTAAATTCAAGTCCCTTTCTGAGTGATGGTTATATATATATGATCAAAATGAGCCAAGAGTGTGTACTGAACTTCGTTCCCCTCTTGGTGGCTCAGAGATTTTTCTAAGTATTTCTAATAAACACTGACCTAAACTCTTCTTTTTTTCTCAAATTTACTCTTCAATTTCAGAGACAAATAGTCAGGTTATACAAAATTAATTATTTCAAGAACTGCGTCAGTGGGATTGGGGGCTGTGTGTGTGTGTGTGTATGTTTGTGTGTAATTGTGTAATACAAGAGACTAAAATCTATGCATCAATAAACTGCCTGAGCTGAGACCCCTTGGAAGATGTCATTATCTGATTTATGCAAAAGACTCCCTACTTTCTCTTTTTTAATAACTTTATATAATATAATTGCCTGTAGTTTAAATCCTGAAAACTCTTTAAATATAATGACTATGTTCCCTTTAGCCAGAGACAAATTCATTCAAGAAATCTTTATCTATTTTTAGTTTCCATTTTATAAATCACTCCATAGTATTTAGAACCATTTTTAATTCTGATCCAAGAATGTTGCATCATATCTAAATGCTGACCCAAAACTCTGTAATAAAGAGGTTTCCTATGTTATGGTCACAACCTGGGGAGGAAAAAACCAAACCAAAACAAAGCAAAATGAAACAGCTTGTTGAATAGCAGTAGAAATCTGCCTATTTCTTTCTGGAAGAAAATTTCTTCAAATGTCAGTTGAGTGACAGGTTATAGTTGATATGAAGTACATTTTTCAGAATCTAAAAATTATTGTTCCATAATATTTACATAAGAAACAACAGTGGAACACTATGCTAATCTTATAATAATACTAATGAACAAATTATGGCCAATGTATCCATGAGTATGAATTAAGCAATAAACATTGTTGTAAAGAAAAAAAATTTTATGATACTTACGTAGGTACTTGGGTTATGGTGGTAAAAATGGTGAAGTAGATGAACAATGTTTCTAATACTGATTAAAATGATAGTCCAGAAATGACAGATACTGAAAGAGAAAAGATACCTCTTAAGCTAAAATAGGCCTTCAGTAATTGCCTTATTTCCTAAAGGCATCAACAGATAATATGCTCACCCCACACCATTCAATGATAATGACTTTATCAAATCACTTGCCTGGTGTTCAGCAAGATTTAATATTAAGGATTGATTATCAAAGGATTCCTGGGTCCCTATTGCTTAATACCAGCTTACCATTTATGGAATCACACTGTTTCCATAGTGTACTTGTCTGTAAATTAAAGATGCTTACCTCACCACAATCACATTGCTTATGAAAGACTTTATGAGACAATTCACATATTCAGTGTGTTGTAGCTCATGAATAGACTGACATGGTAGTTTCTGAAAGCCTTGTATTTTCTCAAAGCAGAAACAAGATGTGCAATCATAAGGAGTGAGAAAAAATAAAACCACTGGAAAGCAAAAATAGAAATGAAAAAAAAAATTCATGAGCAGAGGAAAATTCTAGAACCAAAGAAATTCTTTCATCATCTTGTGGAACTTCTTCCAAGCAGTCATCAAATGATTAGAATTGAGAGAAAAGACATCCTGTTTGTGGATTTTTTGAAATAAAAAGGAAAATTGCTCAAGAAAGTATGTAATAATTATTCTTAGCTTTAGGAGTATTCAGTAATTTATTGTGGGATTTACTTTCTTGACCCTTGTTTCTATAAAGGAAGGATGTGTGCGTGTGTGCTTGTGCGTGTGCACTTGTGTGTTATGGAAAGTTGAAAGTCAGTGGATCATTAAACTTGATGCCCTTCACTATGAACTTGATGACTTTAGCTTTTTGAAGACTCAAACTGTTGTCATGGGATAGATTCTTATATCTAATGATGAAGTAGGAAAGGAAAAAATGAAAGTGTGATCATACATGATTTCTAAAGGAAGAAACAGGAGGAAAGAAAGAATGAGATGCTGAATAAACTACCAGAGACTAAATCTTTTTAACACATATGATTTTGTCTTTTCCTTACTATCTACATTACCCAAACACTTGAAACGTTTATGGAGAAAGCAAGAGTAGATTGCTTCTAAATTATCCTTTTTCATTATCCAAAATTAAGGAACATTAAATTAATTACAGTTCCTCTGACTAAAATCTAGAAAGTTTGAATGCAGACTTTCTATGTCATTAGTTACTTAGCAAGCAGAAATACAGGAATATATTACCTAATTATGTATAGACGTATTTGAACTTTAATTAATTTCACCCCTTATTTTTTTTCACTGAGCTAAACATGTAGCAGCTTGCTTTTTGTTTGCTTGGTTTGTTTTGTTGTTGTTGTTTTGCTTTGGTTGCTGTTGCTGTTGATATTACTGCTGTTTCTTCACAAAGGGTCTCATCATGTCTTTGAACTTACTATTTACCCCAGGCTAGTTTAGAACTCATGGCAATCTTCCTGCCTCAGTCTTCAGAGTGGTGGGGTTACAGGCATGTGTCAACATGCCTTACTTTGTTTTGCTTTTAATTTGAGGTGTCTGTCAGTAATTCCATCAATTCGCTGAGCTTCCCAGGCTGAGCCTGAAGCAGGGAGCATCACATAGCGTTGAGGTTACAGGTATGCAGCACCACGCCTGGCTCCCTTGTCTTCTGAAAAATAGTAATGATAAGCACATCAGAAAAGATAGGCAGAGAAGTTATTGAGGAAAAACAAGATTTAAAACTTCTATTATTTTTTGCTAAAACACCTGTCATTGCTCTCAGTTAGCAATTTTGGACTCAAATTTACCTGGGGAAGAGAAGACTGGTCTGGGACATGAGTAGGCTGACCACCTCAATTTGTTTTCACTCAAATACTGACATTAAACAGAAACAGCCCAGCATATGCACAGGGTAGTACCACTGCTGCCTTTTAGCTCAGGTTGAACCCAGTGCATTATCGTTACCTTCTGATGTCCTGGAGCATCAGCATCTTGAAGCCCAGGCTACACTTTTTTTTTTTAATAGGAGCAAACTGGTTTCAGAGCTAGAGTAGAGACCAGAAAGTTTTCTAATTTTTAGAAGAAAGAAATTTCTCCAAAATCAGAACCATTTCACATTCTGAGCAAGGTCTTTCTGAGCTCAGTAGGAATAAGAATAAATAAATGTAAGTGATGGGGATTTTCTAAGATATAAAATTCAGAAATAAATATCTCTTCAACTTTTTGTCACCTAAGTATTAAACTAAAATAGCAGAGAGAGAGTGATTCTAATAAACACATTCAAGTTGATAGAACTGCATAATAAATGCAATCCTTGTTTCTAAAAATTTTGTGTTAAATTTTATGTTTTTTAAAAGAAGAGTAAGTATAAGAAATGAGCCCTCCCTCAGCCCCCAAAAGACACCAGTGTTCCTGACATAGAAAAGGTAGGATTTCAAGGGATGGGACATAAACTGGGATCATGGCAAACCTTGTAATAGAAGGACCAGATAAAACTATCAAAATTAACAAATGTTTCTATTTTTGACCAACCGTCTCCATCTTCCAGGTGCTCTCATTTAAAATATACGCACATATAAACGTTCTGAATCTAGACTATTTCTTCTTAAATAAAATTTGACTAAACCCAAAAATGTGAGAATTACATTATAGAATCGGAGAGCATCAGCAGCTGTCACCCGCTGCTTGCCTATGACCGTCCACTGACTCTACACTGCTTTTCTGTGCCCTGGAGTCACAGAAGAAACCTAATTGCAGATGAGGCCAATGCTAAGAGGAAGAAGATCCAGGTAAAATATACCGACCTGGCCTACAGCTTCAGGGATTCTTGGGTTACACACGCACAATGAGTGGGTGAGAGACAGCTCTAGAAAGAGTCAGGGAGAGGCTGGGTATTGCCATAAACCTAAGAAGTTTAAACAGGCTGAGAAGGACTCAATTCCCACCCTAGATAATGAGAAATTAGGACTGGAAAGCAATGCCATTATGCC
This sequence comes from Hydrochoerus hydrochaeris, assembly GCA_004027455.1. Classification (NCBI taxonomy): domain Eukaryota; kingdom Metazoa; phylum Chordata; class Mammalia; order Rodentia; family Hydrochaeridae; genus Hydrochoerus; species Hydrochoerus hydrochaeris. Next base: position 86,196 of record PVLA01007441.1, on the reverse strand, counting down.
CCGCAGTCTGGTTTACCCCTCACTCAGCCCACATTCAGCAGAGATCAGAGAGTTAATTGCTTTTCTCATCCACTAACATGAGCAAGGCCGCGTCTCTTCTTGGAAGATGAGCACAGTCTGGAGTAAATGAACAAGGGGACTCGGGAACAGGAAAGGCGCCACACAAATGCACAGGCACTAAAGGTGGAAGAATGTGTTAACTTGCTGAATTTCAAGACTGCAGATCCTGGAAATAAATCACTTATTCAAAAATGCAGAGGAAGTTTTTCTGATTTAATATTTTATTATTATTTTGTCTTTTCTTAAACATTTTTTGGTGTTAGGCATCTCTTTCTTTTTTTGCTCTTATCCTTTTCTTTCTTCCTTTTTTATTTCTTATGTTTTGCTCAGTTTTTCTTTACTCATCTTTTTTCTAGTTCATTCTTTTCTGTGACTGTTTTCTAATACTATTACTTTCCTTTCATTCCCTAATAAAATCCTGTATCTTATTTCTTTCTCATCTTCCACTGATAAGTTCTCCAAATTTTACTTTATACATTCTCCATTTCTCCATCCCTTCTGCCATTACTACTATAACTATAAAGCTTTATGAATCTTTAGTCAACTTTATGTATTGTTGTTGAATGATATTCTGTTGTTAGTGGAGGTAAAGTAGCTTCATTTAGTACATGTGTACTGTAAATTGTTGGCAGGATAATCACGCAACAGTATGAGTGCAGGCAAGGAGTTAACCATGCAAAAGAAAAGCTAGTTATGGAGAGGGATAAGATTAAGGTTACATCATTAGTAATCTTTTCTACTTCGTACTTGTTAAATTATTTTTTATATTTATTGCTATGTGCTTACAGAATGTAGTTATTACATTCATCCTGGAGAGTTGATACATACACATGATGTTTAATTCATTTTTCCTTTCCTAAAATTTTCTATAATTAAGAATCTTTAGCTATATACATGTTCTGTCACGTGGAGAAGATACTCTCAAAAAGATAGATGCCTGTCAGTAACATAAGCACAACAGATGGAAACAGTGATGGTGCTTTACACAAAAAAAAAAGAAAAGAAAAAAAAAAAAGAAAAGATTTCCTCTCATCTGGTCATATATCTTCAGCCTAGAAAAAAGAAAAAACAACATTGGAGGAATAGTAGTGAAAACCTCTGTTTCTCTTTTTCCATAGATTGACATTTCTTGAAAAGTGTCAGTCAAGTACTTGTTTCATTTTTTATATAAAGTGAATTTTTAAGTATATAAAGTACACTTTTAAGAATTTAACATTCTTAAAATGTTTTGCATAATGATTCTTATATGAAGAAAAAAATGAAGGAGAGCCACTGAAATTTTTTTAGTTACAATAATATGATAATCTGTGGTCAAAACAGTCATAAATATGGGTTAAGGCATAAATATTGTTGTTAAAAAATTTTTCTTTGATACTTAGATATAATATTTGAGTGTAAAGAGTAGGAGAAATGAGAAGTAGGTAAACAATGTTTCTCATAATTATGATGTGATTTTCTGGAAATCACAGAAACTGAAAAGGAAATATATATCTTAAGCTAAAAGGTTATTCAGTAATGCCCAATCATTTAAAGCTATAAATTGATATTGTGCTACTATCCATGAAATTCTTTATAAAAGTTTAACTAGTTACTTGCCTGGTGTTAAATAAGTGTTTAAAGTCCTTAGTTAAAAATCAGAAAGATGACAAGAACTATTTATTGATATTCATTTACCACTTTTGAAATATAACCTTTATCAAGAGTCTATTCACCTGTATTATAAAGGCACTGACCTCAGTTACACCAATAACATAATTTATAGCACAGTGTCCACAGTGATTTACATGCTTACCATATGGGATGCTATGGAAAACCTGATATAGTAACTTATGAAAAGTTTGATATTTTTTCCAAACAGAAACAGGCTGTGGAATTTTAGGGTAAGGGAAAAAATAACCACAGAAAAATGAAAATTTGATGACAGAAATGCAGAGCACTCCATATGAGGGGGAAAATTCCAGGGCAAAGAGCTTTCCTCCAACACTTTTATAGTTAAGACTGGCATTTTTGCCAAGCACTCATCAAAAGATTAAAGTTGAATTAAAAACTTGATATGCTAGTTTGCAGAATTTTTTTGTAAGTAAAAATAGTCAAACTGCTTAAGAAAAAATTTGTGATAATTATCTGTCTTTTTTGGCTTAGTGAGTATTGAGAATTTAATGGGAAAATGTTTTCCTTAAAGTCATTTCTTTTAAGGAACAATAAGCTATAAGCTTGATGATCTTAGTTTTAAAAAATAATGAGTTGTCTCATTTCTACTGATAGGTAGAAAAAGAAAAAATGTGATTTTTTTTAAAAAAGAAGTAAGAAGAAAAGAGGAGCTGGGTGCCCCTTTGTCCTGGAGCAGGAAAGGCTGCTCTGCTGGACAAATGGATCAGACACTAAGTCCTTCAAGAAAGATGACTCCCTTGTCTTTTCCCTACTATCTATGTAACTCTAATAAACCCAGCATTTATAGAGAAAGCAAGGGTAGGTTGCCTTTATATTATACCTTTTTACTTGTAAAAAAATCAAGAAATATTAATTGGAATTCAATTAACTAGGATCTAGGGAGCTGTAGTACAAACTTGCCTATGCAATTAATTACTTGGCAACCAGAGATACACAAAGATATTAAATAAATGTCTATAAAAATACTGAAAGTTAACCTCCCTAATTTATCCCCTCATACATTTGTTTTTCTGTACTGGGGTGGAACCCATGGCCTTTCCAGTGACTACACCTGTTTCCATTCTGAGACATAGTCTTACTTCTATGTTGCTAAATTGCCCTGATGAAAGCTGAATTTGTAATTTTCCCAGTGTGCTGGAATTACAAACGTTTACCACCATGATTGACTACTTCTTTTGTAAAGAAACAATTATGAATATAGGGAAAAGTTATAGTTAGAGAATTCATTGAATAAAGCTAGGTTAAAATCCCCTTTTTAATTATTTTTCCTAAAACTCTGCCATCAATGCAGTTACACAGTTTAGAATCAGAAAGTTACCTGGGGACTGAGCACTGACGTGGTGCATGAACAGATTAGTTGTATCAATTTGATTTCACCCGAAATTCTCAGTGCACGTATATATCCATGTCACTACTGTATATAAAGGTAGCACTGATCCCAAAACATAAGTATTTTTCCGACGCCCCTAGTATCTCATTATTTTCCTCAAACCCAGGTCTTTTTACCAGCAGATTTGAGCCCTGTAAAAAGGAGCAGAAGCTTCCTGTTTTCACAAGAAATGAGTTTCCTAGGATTCAGAATTAGGAACTACCCGGTCTCCAGCCACATTCAGAGCAAGCCATTTCTGAATGATAATAAAAGTGAGAATAAATTAACTTAAAGGGGAAAGAAAGAAAAGGAAAAAGAAAAAAATATATTTATACACAAGATACCATAAACTGGCTGTATAGACAGTTTTTCATAGTTCATTGAAAAGAAAGGTTTGTGCTAATATTGTTTGGACAAAATGTCATGCCTGTATTTTGTACCCTGAAAACCTAATACAAACAACAATATACAATATATTAATTATTATAACTCTCCTAGGGGCCTGTTTTGAAGCTCTGTTTTATTTTTTATTTTTAAAACAAAAATGTGATTTTCTGTAATAGAGAAATGAAAATAAATACTTCTTCTAAAACTTCTCATATGGAAAATCATGCCGTACCAGAGAAAGAGTGATTCTTATAAACACTAGTGTTGCTAATATTATTACTGTTACATAATAAATGTTACCCTGTTTCTAAAAAATTTAGGTTTACTTATTTATTTTTTTATGATGCCATGGACTGAACCACAGGCGCTTTCCACATAGCAGACAATCTTGCTTCCACCGAGCAGGAACCCACCTGCCAATTTTACTTCTGAATAAAATTTAAATGCATTGTTTTCAGGGACAAGTTTTCTCAAAATCACCAGGTTTTTGTTAGATCACTGCTATTTAGTTGGTGCTTAGGTACCAAAATTTACTAGACTTAGACAGGAGAGAATAAAATATTTTCAAGTGTTACCTATGGTCATCTTCATTTCATTTTCTTTTTTTTCTTAATTTCCTCAGAAATTTATTAGTATTAGAGATTTTTTACCCATTTCACTTACTCCCTCAAACTCACTTCTCGTCAGTCACCTACACTTTCTGGGAACCACTCATCTGCCTCATTTATGCCACATGTACATGCAAATGTGAGTATTAAAATATTGTCTCTCTTTTCCAAAATCATTCTAGTGGCTTCCTATTTAACTTAATATATAATTAAATTCCAGTGGTAATTTTTGATATCTATATTATTTTTATCACATATTATATGAATATATTTTCGTCTTCCTCTCCACTGAAATTTTCAATGCAAAAAAAGCCTATATGGCTAATTTATGGCCAGTGGTTCCAGTGTTTGCTATTTACTTAAGTGAAACAAGCATGTGAGTCTGCAAAGAGATGTGTGTGGTAAGTGTGGAGCAGCTTTTGAAAAGTAATGGGAAAATAGAAATATATGTATATATTTATATTTATGTATGCATTTGTATATATGTGAATATACATATTTATATATCTATTTGAATATATGTAAATATGTATATGTACATGATAAATACATAAAATAACTTGATTCATGTATGATTCTTTTCACCAAAAATTTGGTCACTAACAGAAGCGTCCAGCAAAGTTTTGCTTCCCTTTACAAGCTCCACATTGGGTGATGAACACAACTGTGCTGTCTTCCCCAGAGTCATGGGACAAATGAAAAAATTAAGTTCATGAACCAAGATTATAAATAAATATATATATATATATATATATATATATATATATATATATATATTTTAACATTGTTACTATTTTTAACATGCCATTAACTTTATTGTATACACAAGAGACAAACTTTGAAAGGCTATTGACCATTAATAGAGACTCAATATAGTCATATTTTCAATTTTTTAAAATCTGTCTGTAAATTGTTTGATATATGAGTTTAATAGGAAAATGTTGCAGAAAGGAAATAGATTTAGCAGTAATTATAATTACTTAAGCAAGAGACAAGCTGCACATTTGCTTGTATCAAAGGATATATCAGAATTCATTCCTTTTTTTCTTCTATCACTTTGGAACTTTTCTGTACTTTCTAGTTATAAGCCATGTACAGAGTCCATTTAGTGATCTCCAAAAATTCTGTGTCTACATAGAAAGCCAGGCATTGCTTTGACTAAAGGCATTATCTGAGTCTGGGTTGATGTCATTTAAACATAAACCTCCTATAAGTGGTGAGGGAGCCATGAGGGCAGGAAGAAGCCAAATGTTTGACAGTGTATTTCAGGAGCAAGAGAGGTTTCCTGATGTTGTACATGCTCCCTGGTCACACCTACAGAATGACCTCGTGTTTGAAACCATCTTTCATTTACAAATTCTCCATACTACAGTGGACCCTCTGTCATGGTTCAGGTATTTGAAGTATACATTTTTTCATTTCTTTTCCCTATAAAGTTGGAAAAAGCCTAATCCAAAAATCATATATCTGATACACACACACACAGAGAGAGAGAGAGAGAGAGAGAGAGAGAGAGAGAGAGAGAGAGAGAGGTGTTTTATGGCTCATTCATACTATTATTACTTCAGTTTACACATTTGTTGTATGTAAGTCATTTCTCTTTCTGTTTTCTCAGATGGAATGAAATTTGTCCTCACTTAACAAGTATGCACTAGAAAAAGTTAGCAGAAAATAATGCGTACATTAGGGATGACAACTTTCATTAAAATGAAAACAAATGAGTTTCAATCCTCTCAGAAAACCCCAATTTTGAAAACAAAATTGACATTTTATCTTATTTCATATAGAATTGCTGTGGTCAGGAATTCAAACAATAATAAATGATTGTGAAACTGTGTGTGTGTGGGGGGATCACTTCTACATTGTTGGTGTGATTGTAAACTAGTACAAACACTTGGAAATCATAATGGAAAAAACTAAAAATATAAATTTCATTTGACCCAGCTGCCTCTCTTCTGGGTGTCTCCCCAAAGACCAATTAACATATCACACTGAAACCTGCATGCTCATGTTTATGGCAGCACAATTCAAAATAACTGTTCTTTGGAAGCAGTCTGTCTGCCAAAAAGAAGATGAATGATTGAAGAAATTTGTAGATGATAGATAGATAGATAGATAGATAGATAGATAGATAGATATTGAGAGAGATTACTAAGGCATAAAGAAGTGTAAACTTGAGTCATTAATAGGAAAATGGATGCAATGTGAGACTATATAGCTAAATTAAATTATAAAGTCAAAAATTAAGTATTTTTTCTTATATGAGAAACATAAAATATAAATATTTTAAATAGCAAAATAAAAGAGAGATAACAGGAAACATGAAGTAGATCTTGATGTGATTGGAAGGGGATCTGGGGATGGGAGCAGGAGGGCCTAGAGGGGAGGTAGAAGCACAAATGATTAAGATGCCAAATGCAAATCCATTACTTCTTCAAAATGAGCATAATTACTATGAATCACAATCATATGCCAATAAAAGTTTAAATATTAAAATGTAGGTGACTTGGCTCAGAGAGTAGTAGCATGGTTCAGTTACTAGATACCAATGAGTAGTTCAATTTTTAATTTTATGGCATGTGGGAAGAAACAGAATATTATAGGAATGCAACACAAAAAATGGCATTTATAAAAAGCAAGAAAAAATTATGAATTATATTTTAGAAGATATCTTTTTACCAGAGAAGCTTTTTGTCAAAACAGAGAATTATATAACATTTGAATTTTTATCACTATATACCATTTGTTAAGGTTTGTAATTAAATGTCACCCAAAGACTCATGCACTGATGGGGACAGGCATTGAGAGTTTGTGATTGATTCATGGTTCAGTGCTGGGATTAGGGTCTGAGTGCTACACTCAGTCTAGGATGGGTGGTCCACATACAATATAAGAGATGAACAGTCTTCTCTGAAACCCCTGCCTTTTTGCACTTTCTGCTTTTGCTGTCTTCCTACTACCATGAACTGCTGCCCTCAGTCGTGGCCACCTGCCTTGGAACCAGCTGATTATGGACTGAGACCACTACAAACTGTGGGTTAAATAAAACTTTCCTCCCTTAATTTTAGGTTTCCAGTATTTTGTCTTAGCAATGAAAGAAATGTAAGCAACCTTCAGTTAATTTTATATGCCACTATGATCGGTTTCCAGTATTAGACAAATATTTTCAGAGTACTGGAGACTTTGCAAAGTGTTTCAGGTATAACAGTGTTGAATTTGGAAACAAGGATGTGGTGGATACGGTGGTTCATCTAAAAGAAAATCTCAGGCAACACCCTGAAAAATTGGTAATGCAAGTTAAAGAGAAGAAATATAATAAAAGGTTCATTAATGACACTATATTAGGAAATTAATTTTGATCATGGGTAAAAAATTCTGTAACTATAGCAAGTGTGAAGAAACATGTTTTTAACCTGGCTGAGGCAGTTCCTCCCTCTTTTCCTTGAAATTTAATTGATTTGATAAATGATTTTATCATATGTGAAAATCTAATTTGATCATGTGAGAAAATATTTGATTTATCTTAAAATGCCATAACTAATGATCTATTTGTTACCTCAGCATATCTTTGATCATATTATCTAACTAATGTATTCAATTTTCATAAGCCCTCTCAATCTTTATAAAGAAAATTAATATCTAACTTTCTTTTCATATAATACCTGCCTGTGGTTGTGATGCCAGTGAAGAGCTGGCAACAAGGAAAGAGTTTGAAAGTTTGAAAGACAAAACTAGGGAAGGAATAACATGTGGTACCTGCAGATATTTATGAAAGGATGGATTATCACATAATAGAAGTAATGTTGGCTAACAGGTAATTGAATATAAGAAGTAGAAAATACAGACTGATGGATCAAAACTTGAAGAATTATATGTGACCAAAATGTTCCTATATATTCAACAAAAAATTTTTACTACTGTTATAAAGACATCATTGTCAAAATAGAAATTACATTAAGAAAAGCTGAGTATTAGTATATAGGTATGAATATACATTTCACTAATGTGTAAAGTAATTTTTTGTGGTCCCTTACCAAGGTCATTTCAGGTCACCAGAAAAGAATATAAATTGAAGAGTAGCCTCAAATAATTTGTATAAATTTGAATAAATTTGAGTTACTCTTTCTTTAAAAATATTTTCACAACTCCTTGATGAATTTGTTCGGTCCTGACTCCATAAATAACTGGATTTAAACAAGGAGGAACCAGCACATACAGATTGGCCAGAAGGATGTGAACATAATGAGGAACATTTCTGCCGAACCTGTGTGTCATGAAGGAGAAAAGCACTGGGGTGCAAAACGCTAGGATGACACAGACATGTGAAACGCATGTGCTGAGTGCTTTGCTTCTGGCGTCCCTGGAAGGAAGGCGGGAAACAGCTTGGAGGATCTGTACATAAGAGAGTGCAGTAAGGATTAAGTCCAAGATGAAAGCCACAATGGAGAATAAACCATAGATAATGTTGACCCTTATGCTGGCACAGGACGGACAAGCAATGCCCATGTGTTCATAGTAGGTGTGAGGGATAATGTAGTGTCCACAAAAGGGCAGTTGTTTCAGAAGAGGACAGAAGGGCATCACAAGGAGGACTGGTCTGCCAACTACAACAGAGGCCATAATGGCCACCATCTTATTGGTAAGAATACTGGTATATCTCAGTGGGTAACAGATCTCCACGAAGCGATCAATTGCCATGGCCACGAGCACATGTGATTCCATACCAGTGTAGGTGTGGATAAAGAATCCTTGGATGAGGCAGCCATCAAAGCTGATCTCCCTGAGGTTGAACCAGAAGATGCCTAGCATCTTGGGGATGGTGGCAGTGGAGAGGCCCAGATCAATGAAAGAGAGAAAAGCAAGAAAGTAAAACATGGGCTGATGAAGACTCTGCTCAGTCTTGATCACACAAAAGATTGTGAAATTCCCCACAAGTGCTATCAGATAGACAACAAAGAAAGGGAAGGCAGTCCAGATGTGGAAAGCTTCTTGACCTGGGACACCCAGCAGAAGGAAGGCAGAGGGATGCAATGCTGAGGCCGTGTCATTCACAGAGGCCATGATGCTGCTGGGAAGTTTGGAGGACACTCTATTGTCTTCTTCAGTATTTCTGAGGAGAGACAAGTGAATATATGGTAGTGGGATATCACTAGGTATAATCACATGTCAGTTCAATCCCCAGTACAGTAAAAGAAGATAATCAGTGAACATTAACTGAGATGTTCAAAGTATTGACTATTTAGTATTGAAAGAAGACTGTGAAAGTTAGAAACCATGTTTTCTGGTGGTAATGGTTCACGGTTGTCTTTAGGTCATTTTTTGTTAATTTACATTATGTAAAGCAAACTTCTCCAGCAGCTAGACTCACCTTATCTTGGGTCTTGGGTTGAAGAGACATTTAAAGAAAACTTTTGAGTGTTATGCAATTAAAAAAGATTAAGAATGGGAACAGGAAGAATTCAGGGAATTTATAGTCCAGAAGATGTGCAATCATAATGCAGTACTTCTCTCATGTCCCTCCTTTCATGAGTTACTGCTCTCTTTCTCTGCCTAGCTAACACTGTGTTCATATCTTTCTACCGATGAGACTCTTCATGCTTTGGTTGATGAACCAATTGTCAGTGTTTTTTGACAATATAAAATTTTCCTTTTAAAATAAAATCAAATAATGAAAAACATAATTTCAATAGAAGCAGAAAAATATTTAATAATAAGGCAATCAAGTATGATATTTTGAGTGACTAATTAATTCAAGTAAAAATAAAGTCTTCTTGGTTTTATAATCATAGATGCAGTTAACATAATATTGAATGATTAAACACTGATATTTACCCCATAGGTGTGAAAATGCAGCAATAATATGAATTAGTTTTAATTGTATTTGACATTTTACTGAAATTTCGAACAATTTTGATATATCAGAAAAAATAAATAAGACATCAGATCATAATAAAAAATAAACTTTGTTATTTACGAGTAAAATGAACTTATGCAAACATTTAGAACTAACCATTTAGCATATCAGTTAGGTATGCAAAAGAAAAGTAATTTTAATATAATGTTATCAAAATTTGAAATTTGATGAAATTCAACGTTTAATTTATGAGGCAATAAAACTTAAAAGTTCTTAACTACACATTTAAATTATAGAACTTCATAGAGAAAGTTTAAATTGTGCTAGTGTATACATATACATCCATATACATGTATATACATACACGTGTACACACACATACCATATCCATTTGAAAGATTGAAATATATTAGGATGTTAACTATTTCCAGGTTGGTTAATATATTTAAAATAATTTCTACTGATACCAATAAATTTGAACATATTTTGAAATAGTGATGTTTACTATAAATTCATTAGAATAATTAAAATTAAAGGATTATATATTAAATTAGTACATACATTTAAAACTAAAATACAAAAACAGGTTATTACTATACGATCCCAGAAAAATAGATTTTAAAAAACAGCTGTAAACACATATACTTAATTTCATTTTTTCACTTTTAGATGCTATTTTAATAAGTTTGATAAAGTGACCAGTGTAGTGATCAAGTAAAGATAGGAGTCAATTCTATAAGTCAGGAAGTGAAACTATGTATATTTTTTAAAAATCCAATTTTAGCTTTATAGTACATACAAAGTAATAATGACACCACTGAGGTGGATCAAGATTTTGAAACATTAAACTTAATATCTTTATAATTTTTGGTATCATTTGAAAAAAATGAAATCTAAGATATAAGAGTAAAAAAACTATAAAAATTATTATGTCTTACAAGTTTTAAAAATTACTATTAATAAGGGAAATTAGAAGATATACATGGGAGGAAATATCCAAAATTGTGATTTACATTTTTTAAAATTGCTATTTATAAAAATAGAATTTGCATGAAGAATGTGTGTATACACACACACACACACATATATATATATTTATAACTAAAATATAAGATAAGCATACAAACAGTAAAAGAAAAAGGCTTAAATGACACTGGGAAATGAAATATATAAATTATGTTAAAATTTGTAACCTTATTAGGTATAAGTAAGTTACATTAAAAAATTAGTGACATTCATTACCCAGACCCTACAATGACTAAAATATAGAGCCTATAATGCCAAATTTTCACCAGGTTATTGAGCACAGGATTCTGTTCCAAACAAAGTGAAATGAAAAATCAAAATTTTGGCAAAATGTAATGGTGTCTTCGACATTTATTAATATGCCAAGCCAATCCTTACTTCAATTAAATGCCAGTGGCTTACTCAAGAGAAAGAAAACACACATCCACTTAAAGATTTGTACAATTATATTCATAACTGTTTTATTCATATTTACTCCAATATAGCAACCACACAAAGTCATCAATAAGGGAACAGACATTCAAATTCAGAATTTTAATGTAACATATATTTATTCATTAAAAAATGAATTAATTGATTAAAATATAAATGCACAAATGAATCTAAAATGATTCTTCTGAATTAATGATTGCAACTAGTTAGCAAACATAGTAACTATATTACTCTATTTATATTAAGTTTTAGAACATACAATGTAATTAAGGGTTCAAAGGGCTAGGTGATTGGTTGCCAGAAATTAATTCAAGGTTTTCCTCGGAAGGAACAGTGAGTGAATGTGAGTTAGAGAAAAGATTCCATATCGGTGTAGTGCTGTAGAATATATAGGTGTCCACATTTCTCAACTCTGTAGAGATCAGATTATATATTAAACATGTGTAAATTTTAATGTTAAAAATCAAATTGAAATGTGGAAAAGGCAAGAAAGTTTTTGGTTGTTCAAACCAGACAATGAGAGTTCATGATATTTCATTTACATTGTATGTTTCAAATGCTCCATAATAAAGTGGCATAAAGTATAAATTTAAGCTAAAGAAGTGTAATTACATCATATAAAATATAATATAATTTAATAAAACATTCAATTTTAGAGCTTATTTTATTTGAATAGAATACAGATATTTTATTCAATTGAAATAATTTTAAGATTAAATTTCAAAGTTTTATAGTTGCATTAAAAGCACATAAAACAGGAAATTCTGGTTAATACTGAATAGTATGTTTGATAACAAGATACAGTAAACATTTAACATCAAAATAAGTAACAGTAAAGGGCGTAGTTCCATTAATCCTACTCAAAATTTTCCCCTTCACTTGGAACACATTAATCCTATTGTTCTTGCAACTTTCTGAAGCGGGGCTGGTCTCTTTCTTGAGTGTCTTTATTTATGTTATCCCGGCTGCCTAGATGTCCTAATTTACTTCAAAAATCTTTACTCTTCATGGTCATGTTGAATTTGGAAAAGAACCAGAAGTTAAACAGGGTCATCCAGAGAATAAGGTGGGTGAGAACGCGCCACAATGCTTTTGGAAGACTACTTTCCATTGAGGAGCGCTTGGAAGCAACAGCGTTCACCATATTTCTCTTATAATTCATAAAGAGACTTATTCAGAGGGCATCAAAAACTACTTCAGAAAGTGATGAGAGTGATCTGATAAGTGTGCAAGAAGTGAGGGAAAATATTTTGAGGGGATTTTACTCTACTACATTTAAAAAATTTTTAATATTCATCATATATTTTGATCACATCTCATTCTATAGTGATTTTTATAAAATAAATTTATACCTTTACTCTTGATATTTTCCTTATTATTTGCACCTCTGAACATTGTTTTACCCTACATGCATGATTCTTCCATCATCAGGAAACAACCATCTTCTTTGATATTTCCATGATGGTGACGGCGATTCCGAGCTTACAAGTATTTGGCGTCTTTAACCATCATAAACTGTTAGAGCGACGGTCCTAAGCAAACACCAACAATACATCATTATATTCATTCTTATTCAACCTCGACAGACTCAGAAGCAGAGCATCTCAAGAAAGCATTCCTGTGACTTTCTCTCCACTGCAAGATGTGGAAGTGATCAATGAACTGGCCTCCTTTCCCAGTATCATTTCACTGTCTTTTTCAATAGTTCTAAGAGCTTGAACTTATGTGAAGGCTGCATGACTAATATGGATTCAAATACATTAGCACACAGCTATCATAAAAACAATGTTCTTCACAGTAGGTGGGGTATTTGCCAAATGATATCCGCTCAGTGTGCAACATAGGTGTACTCTTCCTTGGTCAAAATCCATCTTTTATTCTACTGTGATTTACTGGAAATTAGTTTACTTTGAAGTTTAAGGCATTTAGAAACTGGAATCCTGAATTTATGCCTTCATGATCCCAATTATTAATTGTCTCAGATAAATCATTCCCTGAGCTTTATTTTATTTATGTGTAGAGGTTGAGAGTGTAATAAAATCAAACTTACATGGCTCTATCAACAATCAAAGAGTGTGCTGCCTATATGAGGTGCCTAGGAAAATGTGTTGACAATACTGTCACCTTGAATAATTTCTCATTACTATTATCCATGGGTAGTTTTCATATTATCCTTTTTAAAAAACCCCAACATGTTATTAATAGTATAGATAATATATATTTTACTCTGGGAGGGAACACATGAAGTGGATACAATCCACTCAGTCTGAAGCCAATGGAACTCTATCTCAAAATTTAATCATTCTAATTAAAAACAAAACAAAACAAGAGTCCCTCTGATTCTTGAATGCAGATCAATACTCGGGTACTACAAATTCTGGTATCCCTACTCACCAGCCCAGACAGCAAGGGGGATTCCTAGGCCTCCCAGCTCACAAGAGTCAGCAGCTATTTCCAAGAAATCATTAAGAACCACATATGGTTCTCATCCGATGGTTACTCATGCCCACTTCTGCAGGTACGTTGCCAGCTCAGTGGGGCCTTGTGTGCTCCCTCTCTATGACAGTAGCTGAACCACAGGCAGTCTAGCGTTTTCCTCTAGGGTATGTCTTTAAGAGTACCTGATGTGACTTCCAGAAAATCTCCTCCCTGTTGGCTGCTCTGATTTGCCCCACCTCTCTGAACCTTTATAGGGAAAAAAAATATACCCCAAAATATGATACATGGCCTGGGCTTTCTTCCCCTGGTCAGTGTCCTACTTCATCTTGCAGTGTCAGGCTGGCCTGCCTGCCGAACATCCCTGCATATGTGCCTCTCCAAGAAGACTCCTTTAGAAAGAGGAGGCAGCTCCCAAGAGGTGTTCCAGGTCCGCCTGTTCAAGGACTGAGATTCTCTGAGGATTTGAGTCACACATTTGAAGCCTGTTGGTTGAAAACTACATACAGCAAACCAGCAACCTGTGGGTATTTTATCTCATGAGTACACAAATTACTTTTTTATTTTCATCCATCAGCTTTCCATGATTTTGTTAATTGTGATCCCTTCAAATGTGGAATGTACTTTGTTTTTCAAATGTGTGTGTGTGTTTAATCATCCTTCTTTCATTTTTTCTGACCAAATTGCTGCACTCTCTAATTTAAAAGATATGATTTTGAAGTATATAATAAGGGAACAACCAAATTTTTCATAATATTTGGCTACTTTATAGTTTTTTCTACATTAAATCTTAACTTAAAGGTTAAGGAATTTATCCTGAAACTCAGTAACTCATTTTCCATTTTGAGTAATACATATAAGAGATATGACAATGTGTATGTTGTATCCTGACTTATTATGAAGTATGAAACACATAAAAGCCAAACATAGTTACTAAAAAATATAAGTGGTCAAGATATATCAAACCCAATTTTAGTAGTGATAATACTATGTATTTCAGTGTCCATATGCCTATTGAACCATATAACATTATGAGATGTTTCTTATTTTTACCTTAAGTGGCCAATTTTCTTACTGGTCATGCATGTACACCTATCACTTATAGGGTAAAATTTCTTCCTATAATTTGTTCCTTAGATATTTAATATTTTCAAATTATATATTTTTATTTACTCATGGTTTTGAAATAAGGCCCTGCATGTCACTTGACAACTAATATTAATACAATATTAATATATTACATTAAAGTTATATTGTGCTGTTTTTCAGAAAAGTTTGAAGCTCTTGTTCTAAAACCAACTGTAGCATTATATGGAAATACAGTGCATGCTTTTTTGCTCATTTGTGGATTTATTAAGTATTTCATAACAACACTGCTAAAGGAACATTTGAGTTTGCTTTTGTCAATGAAATTTTTTGTTGCTGTTTTTAACTTACTCAACATCATCGTTTATACTTGTTATTTGGTTGCATTAGCTATGAGTGTAGTTTTATGAAATAATTTCTTTTCCCCCTATTCATTTTCACTTTTTCTTTGAGCCTCTTTAAGCCAGTCCACGCAGCAAGATGCTGTCATAAAAAGAACTAGAAACAAACAAATGAACGAGAAATACAGGTCATGTCTCTACAATCTTTCTTAAACTTTACACGTATTGATTTTGAGTAATACTTTTCTCTGTTAAAAAAGGGGGTTTGCATGCTGTTTATGTCTCACTATGGCCATGAATAAAGCATATGTCTCCTCAAAATGAAGTGTTATAATGTGTTCTCCTCATGTGTCTCCAGTTACCTCATGGCTATCCCCTCCATTCCACACCGTGTCATTGCCTCAGTTTCTTCAGCATGATGATGGGCAGCTGAGCAGTGCATATTACTGACTGAAAATGTAAGAACTGAGCAGGTTAATGCAGTTATTGAAACTGTATCTGGCTTGTAAAATGTATGCTATTAATGCTTACAATTATCATCGTGCCTGTCAGTTATTAACTGCTTGAGATTTTCCATGTCATCCTAGTTTAGTTATCATCTAATTGTAATATATGTTTTGTGGTTGGAACTGTACTTGCATTAAATATGTATTGTTTTTTATTTGCATTACTTTTTCTCAGTATTATAAATGTAAAACTTATACATATCCATACACAGGATGCCTTCTTCCCCAGGTATCATAATATTGCAATTTTGGTAGTAAAGATTAAGACACACTTTGTTCTGTGTTAGCTTTGCAATCTCTGTGATGCATATTTCATGATTTATCCTTCAACGCTTTAATTATCCTCTCTCTGATCTGCTTAGTTCTGACACCACAAATAACAGGGTTGAGAGCCGGTGGGATGACAACGTAAAAGTTGGCAAGAAGAATATGGATTTATTGAGGAACATTTTGGCCAAACCGGTGGGTCATAAAGGAGAAAAATGCTGGTGTATAGAAGGACAGCATGACACACACATGGGAGCCACAGGTGCTGAGTGCCTTTAACCGGGCGTCTCTAGAAGGAAGGAGAAAGACAGCACGTAGGATCTGGACATAGGAGAGGATGATTGCTATGATATCAAATACCAGCACGGAAATGGCACAGAAGCCATAGATGATGTTGACCTTGATGCTGGCACAAGACAGGCGGGCAATACCCATGTGCTCACAGTATGTGTGGGGGGTGATCTGCTGTCTGCAGAAGGGCAGTCTCAGGATGAGCACCACAAATGGAATTGCAAAGGCCAAGGGTCTCAGGAGGATGATCAAAGCTATGGCCGACACCACCTTGTTCGTCAGGACCAATGTGTAGTGCAGAGGGTTACAAATGGCCACATAGTGATCATCAGCCATGGCCACAAGTGCAGCTGATTCCATGCCAGTGCAAAAGTGGATAAAGAACATCTGGATGAGGTATCCCTCAAAGGAGATTTCTCTTGATTTGAACCAGAAGATGTCAAGCATCTTGGGGATAGTGGAAGTGGACAGACCCAAGTCAATAGTAGATAAAGTGGCCAGGAAATAGAACATGGGCTGAGGGAGGCTGGGTTCAGTCTGAATCACAACAATAATAGCAATATTTCCCAGAAGAGCCGTCAAATACACAACACAAAACGGAAAGCCAATCCACATATTCACATCTTCAAGGCCTGGAATTCCCAGGAGAAGAAAAATGTAGGGATGAAACTGTGTGTTATTAGGAGGCACCATTCTTCTATGTCTCTTTGATAGCTGGACAAATAATAGACCTAATTCTCATTCACTAAGAGTCTCCAGCTCTTCTTTTGCAATGCAATTGATTTCCTATAAAATTATACGAAAACATACTTTTTGATTTCTAATCACCAAGCCCATCACAACATAACTGTATGACTTTTAAGAAAGCTATTGTTTCATTTCAATAAAGCTAACTAGATTATTTCACTTATTTAGGCATTAACATGAGTTAATCAAATTTTAACAAGAATCAATAGAATATCAGACAGAGGATAATATTTGGTATGCATACAAAAATCACTCACAGATTGCCTTATTAAATAATTTGTATATAGCATCAATGTTTTAAAAAAATCACAAACATGATCTTGATAAGATTTTAATACACATATTTTGCTTCGTTTTAGGCAATAATCTCAGACTGAACTGAACCACTTTAGAAGTAGAATTTACACACAGTCACACGAAAAGTTTCAAACCCTTTTGGATGTGTCTCTTAGTTATTAGAATTAATGACATAATTCCTTTTCAAGTAGATCTGATATCATGTAACATACACTATTTGGGTATAAAATTTATATATTATAAATAATATTAATATTAGTTTTTATAGTTATGTGTTGAAAACAGCACAGAGCACAAAGATGAAATTATAGTGAAATGTGTCATAGCACCACTAGAAATCCAGATCAACTCTGGGCTATTATATGAAGAAATCAAATGTAATCATTTTATGTGGTGCTAAGTTTGTGAGGTTTAAGATTATGTGAAAGTAGTGGGAGATTGTAAACTATATAAAAATTCAAAACAATTATTGTAAACATTGTCATCCTGCATTTACAAATGTGGAATATAATACATATTCACAATCAACATCATTTTATTGCATATTTCATAACAAAAAGATATGACCCTAGAATTCTAATTAACTTCAAATGCTGTTCAGGGCCACTTATCTACTGCATTTTTCCCATAGCTTTTTACTTTCTGAAATTAGCAGATGCACCTGTTCTGGATTTGAATAACTCAATTCTAAATTTCTCTCAAACCATGCATCATGTTTTTTTTCCAATTTTCTCAGGTCTTTTTACTTTCACATCTGTTATCAGGTCCTGTCAAATTCTATAACCTGTTGTACAGTTTTTGGTCAAAGTAATTTATTTTTTAGGAGCTTCAGTTTCTTGGCTCTCCATCTTTGGTTCTCTATTGACTGCTGTCCCTTACTCATCATCACACTGTCTCCACAGAACACTACAGAACTTCTGCACTCATTTTCTTTTAGACCTCTGCTTGCTGAATAAAAGCTAGAAAATGACAGGAAGGAAATCTTTCTCAGGAGACAATCTATACGTGCATATCCTGCCTGTGTCCTTGTTGCCTTTAAGAGATATGTTAAACTTGCACTTTCATCACATTGAGATCCATGTAAACATTCACTGTTAAACTTTCAGTATGTTCTCATCTTGCTTCCTAAAATATGAATATAATACAAGCAATATCTCCATTATTCTTCTGTTGCAGGACAGTTGTTAGTAAAGCTTGAATTTAATACTTTATCTTTTATCTTTATCTCCTTTTAAATCTTCAGATACTGCTCTTTACCATGTTTTTCCACAGACTGATAATGGCAGCAGATACATACACACATACATAGGTACATGGATTTTTAAATATATATATACATATACATATATTTATTCTTAAACTTCTTTTAATGAGGAAAGTCTTAATATAGATGTACAATATTATATCCATGTATTTTAACTTTATTCAGTAATTAGAAAACCATTAAAGTTATAAACTTTTATTGAAAATGGAACATCTTTTGTAAAGAATATTAACTATGCCTCTTTATTCACGTGCATGGAATGTTTAAAATACCGTTATTTGTCATTGTGCTTTTCTATATTCATACTATAGTAATTTTAGAAGGTAAGAACACTTAACAGAGATTTATCCCCTGAAAAGAATTTAAGTGTGCAATACAGTGCTGTTGCTATCTGTAGTCACAATGTGCACATTAGATCCTCAGAATTTAGTCACTTTTCCTTACTGAAATGGTTCACATTGATTTGTAGAACTTCACTTCCTTCTCTCAAGCCCCCAACAATGATTATTCTATCTTTGCTCCATTATTCTAATTTACACACCTCATAACAGCGGAATCATATTCTATTTGTCTTCCTGGGCCTGCTTTAATTTTATAACTTACTGAAGGGTCACTCACATTGTTATACACTGGATGAGTCTCTTCTTTTGTAGTGTTGAATGATATGCCAATGTATGCATATGTTGTGTTTTATCAGTTCACCTACTGGTGAACTCTTAGGTTGTTGACACATCTTGGATATCTTTAATGGTCCTGAAATGTTACTAGATTTTCAATTATGTTTTCTCTTCCAGTTCTATTTTCAGTGCTTTTAGATAAACACCCACAAGCAGGATATCCGGGTCACATGAAAACACCTTACAACTTTTCATAGTTAGCTATGCCATCATATTACATTCTGACCATCAGGGCACAGGGGTTTCCCTTTCTTCACATGTTGAACAATTTTGCTATTTTTTATTAAAAAAAATAGTTCTCCATAAAGTTGCTATATTTGATAGCATTGGCATTTTACTGATAATTAGTAATATAGAGGGCTAATTCATGTATCCTTTGGCCTTATCTGTGTCTTCCTATAGTAATTGTTTTGGCCCATTTAAAACCAAGACATTAGGGATTTCTTTTACTATTGATTATATGAACTCACTACATACTTTAGAAGTTGCCTTCTCAAATGAATAATTTCCTCTCTATTTTCTTATCATACAGTATGTCTTTTCCCTCCTTTGACACTTCCATTTTGTGAACATTTTTTTCAATTTGATGTAGACTCATTCCCAGTTGTATGTTTCTTGCCTGTGATTTTCATGTTACCTTTAATATATCTATATATTTTAAGTAATATTGAGTGAATAAATTCTTCTTTCCTAAGTGTTAAATTAGTTTATTATTTATTATTTTCCTAAAATGTATTTAGTTTGTAATTTTTTGTTTAAATGTGTACTTTTTGCCAATGCCACTTACTCTCTTTAGCCTATGTTAAGCCATCATGAATAATATTGTAAAACATATCCATGAAACACCATGCATTTATGGGAAGTTAATGAGTTGCATGCCCTTACATTGTTCCAATGTGTGTTTGCTCATGGCCAAGTAGAGTTTAAAATTTTGCACATATTTTCATTTTAAAATTTTTTCTCCTACTTAAGATACATAGAGTATGCATCAACATACTAAAGTAAGTTTAACTGGTAATTTTACAAATATATATGACCCTCAGAAACTTTTTGATGTGACTTTTACAAAAATATTTGGGTATCGTTTAAGGCCACCTAACTTTGAAAAAGATATCAAGATGTAATTAATGAAAAGTTTTTATGCAATACCTTCAAATAAACATTGTTTTACTTTCTTCCCTGATGTGCAAATTGTACAAGGCATAGATATTTTAATAGAAAGACTGAGGAGATAAATGACATGTGTAGATTTTGGCAGTGGCATGGTGTCATCTAATTTTGGAATTTAATTCATTTTCTAACTTTTCTCTAGTATTTAATAATACTAATTTGTATCAGAAAACTTGCATGCATTATTTTATTTGATCTCCATAATATGCTCTAAAAATAGTTTCTTTTTCAATTATTATGAAGATAAACTGACGTTAGGTGAATTACAAAGCCAATTTATTTAATCTGTACCACAATCAGGAGCAGAAATTCAATATCCATGTGTGTTATAACCTGTTGTGTTGATTTCTAAATATTAAATAAATTCACTCAAACATATTCATGACAAAACCATGAACATATCATTACAGCATGATACGCTAAAAGCGGCTTGCAGAAAGGGATTCAAAACAGTAGAAATTTGAGTGTGGGTGTAGCGAAGTTCAGATAAGGGAAGGAATGCCAGCCACATTTTCCAGATCACACCAAAATATGCTTTTCTTCATTGTGTTGCTCCTCCTGTGTCTTCCTCATCCATGCTTACACTCCAGTTCTTGTGTCCTAAACATTCTTGAAAAACTCTACCTAATTTCCAATAATTTATAGCATTATCCTTTTTTTCAGATTTTCTAGTTAATATTTGCTTAGCACTGTACTTGGAACTTGGGGCTGAAATGTGAAGCAAGCCCATCTCAAGGCATTGTTTGGAGCATTGCATGTTTGGAAATAAACTGCCAGGATTTGATAAACACAACTGAGCTACTCTGCAAAGCTGCCATGAAATAGGCTCAGTGTCGCCACATTGTACTTAGAAGAAAGCCTGGGAGAGCAGCATCATATCTGAGCATTTCTAACTCAGACTTTATACAATAGCTGGGACAGTGTGCAGGACAGATGTATGTTCTTAGTCCCGACCTGGTGATTCTGGATCTTTAAGTACAAAAGCGTAAGTATCTCACACATCTGCAAAGCAACTGAGGTAACTTGATTTCACAATTTAATCAGTTTGGAACTACAGTGTACATGAACAATTATCAGTTGAAATGTGTTAAATAATACAACCATGGGGAATACAGCAGATTAGAGTTCAATAGCACCTAATCCTGAGTGTTAAGAATGGCCCCTCCATTAACCCCCCAAGCAGATTCCAAGTAGTCTATGCTGTACTAGGAAGAATTCAGTGTTTGCAGTGTTTATTCTTTCCCAAGAGTTACAGATGGAAAAAATTTGCTTCACTGTCTTTTAATATTTTACTAACTTATAAAAAATGAGGCCTTTAATAGCTGGTAAATTAAATGCATTAAAATATCATGACTGGTGTACAGTAAATATAACAATAACAGTTGTTCAATATAGTTTTCCTCAGGATTTTCACCTGTAATTATATATTCTTAGAATGGAAAAGATATGAAAAATTTCAATAGCATTGAACTAAACAAAATTTATTTTTTCCTTTGTAGGCTACAGATGCTCAGAAATTCTTAAAATCCTAGTTATTCTCCAGTTTCCAAACTGTTTCTAAAGATTTCTATGAATTTATAACTGTTGTGCAAAATTATCAATTGTTCTTTCAATATTTAATTTTGCCCCTTGCATAGCAAGAAGTGTCAGTAAAATGACCAAAGCCTTTTTAATCAACTAATTGTGATGGTATGGGATGAAGGCAAGCAATAAATAAATAAATAACATCAGAAGAGGAAATGCATTGTGGTAGTCATACACACTCAAAATCAGTTATTCAGAGGCAAGATTATATGAAGAAACTTTTTCTGTAGTTTGAAAATTGATTTCGTGATGTGTGATAATGAAGGAAGTCTAGCAAAATGAGCAAAGTGAACTTGGTGACAAATAAATACTTGGAGAAAAACAGTTCAACATTATAAAGCAATTTACACACACACACACACACACACACACTTGCGCATGTATTTAAGAATATAAATGACTAAAATTCACTGGAGCACACACCTGAGTCTCAGTAAAATGTTACCTGTGATTCACCGAGCTGCCCATGTCCATTTAGCTTTCCCTTCTCCTCACTACTTCTCTTTTATTTCTCCCTCAATTTAAATCTTGCTTAAATGGCCACAATATAATGATTTCTGTTCAAGCGACCCTTTTCTGGTCCCAGAGCCAGACTACACAGCACTAGACTTACACCTCCTGTACCTCTTCAAAATGTTTCCACTGTCACCTCTTCTGTCTTAAGTTGGAGGTGTGCACTCCAAGCACTGCCTTTAAATGGAGTGTACTCACAGAGGTGCCCCCTGGGGAGCAGACAGTCACAGGCACTGGTCTCATGCTTCACAAATGTGGAGAGCAAGGTCGCTGGTGACAAAAGTAAATGCCCTAATTCTTTACATTGATCCCCAAACCTTGTGCTAATTATGCACTGGATTCTTTAAGCATATCTGTCAAGGAGAAATGCTGGCCTGCAGTGCCTTACCTTCAAGGAAACTCTAGAACTAGTTTCCTTCTCTTGGGCCAAGGTACAAGTGCAAGTGACAAAGAATCTGGGGTGATTCTTACACCATAGTCATGCTGGACTTCCTTCCTCTCTACTTTCTTCTCTCTCTATCTGTCTATCCTTCTCTCTCTGTTTCTCTCTCTCTGTCTCTCTCTCTCTTTCTCTTCCCTTCTCATTGTTCCCTTCTTTGTTTCCTCCCTCCTCCCCCTTCCCTCTATCTCTTCCTACCTCCCTTTCTTCTTCTCTTCCTTCCTTCTTTCTTTCTGAAGTTCATTTAGCTTCTTTTTGTTTGATAAAAATTTTTAAAATTTAACTGTTTTATTTCTCCTGCCCCAGCCATAAAAATGTCACTTAATAAACCCATTAAAAAATAAAAGCTTTAGCCAGCATTACAGCTCAGAGGCACAGCACCTGCCTGATAAGTGTGAAGTCAAAAGTTCAGTTCTGTGAAAAGAGAATGAAAAGAGAAAGAAAAAAAAAACTTAAGTTCAACAATTATCTCTCATTTCATGGAATATTCATTAGAAAAATCTAATTGACATAGGTTATATATTCAAAAAAAAAGACCAGTCTTCTAAAAACACAAATACTCACTTGGACTGGTTCTAATTAATAATAAAACATAGTGCTTTAAAAATACCAAGAAAAAAGACAGAGGTGGAGAGAAATAAATATGAGTTGCAGAAAAATGGCTAAATGAGTAGACTTCAGAAAGACTACATGGTTTGGAATCACATCTGCCTTAATTAATACATATATGCATTTGGGCAAGAAAAAAGTGTTCTATTCATTGACTTAAAAATTTATGAGATGGGGGGGTTTAACTCAATGGTGTAAGTGCTTGCTTGCAAACGTGAGGTTGTGAATTCAATACCCGGCACAAAAGAAAAAAAAAATAGCAGTGTAAAACTTAATATAAAGCAGTTTTGTGGAGATTTTTTTAAATTTTTAATTTAAAGGGAAAAAGAAAAAAAAAGCAACATAGAAAAAAGGATAGCAATAATGCAGGGTTCCAGAGGTTGGGGGGGGGGGAGAAAAAAAACACTAAGAAATCACTATTAGATAAATAACATACTGTCATCTTGGAAATAGTTGTTCAGGTTACAAAATTAAAGCATGAAAGGTAGACACTCAAATAGTGAGATTTCAAACAGCTCTGCTCAACAATATAGCAAAAATGTAATAATATGGGAATATATCTTACACATTTAAACATACATGCAGTTATATCCTTTAGAGAACTTTCTTTTCCTCTCTGTTTTACAATGGCAATTACACATTTTGGATTTTATTACACCTATATTTCTTATTACTTTTTACATTAGAGGCACAATGTGATATTTATGATTCTTATCTATTTCACTAATGAGAATGGTCTCAACTTATCTCAATTTACCTATAAAGGCCTCAAGATCATTCTTTTAATAGCTGAGTAATATTCCATGTATAAAAATAAAACATCTTTTTCATCCACTATGCAGTTGATGGGCCTCTTGCTTGTTTCCAAGATTAGCTATTACAAATTGTGCTGCTATGAACATGGGTGCACATATATCACTGTGATATGAACTTTTCAGTTTTTCTGGGAAAATACCCAGGAAGAGAATAGCTGGATTGAATGGAGATTCCAATCCTAGTCTTCTGAGAATTCTCCATACTGATTTCCATAGTGTTTGCACCAGTCTACTCTCCCACCAACAGTGGAACAGTGAACCTTTTTCCCCGCAACCTTGCCAACATTTGTTATCAGTTGATTTCTTGATGGTAGCTATTCTTTCCAGAGTAAGGTGACATCAGTGTTGTTTCAATTTGCATTTCTCAAGTGACCAGTGATGGTGACATTTCTTCATGGATTTATTTGCCTTTTGTATATCTTCCTCTGAGAAGGAATGTGTGTTCTCAGAAGGAATGTGACATTTCTTCATGGATTTATTTGCCTTTCGCATATTTCCTCTGAGAAGGAATGTGTGTTCATCTCAGATGCCCATTTTTCGAGAGGGTCTTTGAATTTGGGGGGCTTGATGCTTTTCAACTCTTTATATGTTCTGGATACAAGTCCTTTGTCTTAGGGACTGCTGGCTAAAATTCTTTCCCATTCTGTGGGTTTTCTTTTCACTTTGTTGATTTCTTTTGAAGTGCAGAAACTTTTCAATAATATGAGATCCAAGTTGTTGATTCTTTGAAATGTTTCCCATACAGTTTGTAGTTTGTTCATGAATTCTCTGCCTACCACTATGTCTCCAAGAATTTTGCCCATCTTGTCTTCCAGTAGATTTAGTGTTTCTGTTTTGAAATTTAAGTCCCTGATCCATTTAGACTTTCATTTTGTGCATGGTGATAGGCATGGATCTAGTTTCAGTCTTTGGCATTGTGCAGTGCCAATTTTTCCAGCACCATTTATTAAAGAAGCTATCTTTCTTCCAGTGAACATATTTAACCCCTTTGTCAAATATCAGGTGGCTGAGTGTCTTTGTAATTGTACTTGCATTTTCTAATCCATTATATTGATATTCAGGTCTATTTCATTGCCAGTACCATGCTGATTTTATCACTGTGGCTTTGTAGTATATTTTCAAGTCAGAAATTGAGATGCCATTTGTTGCCCCCCAGAATTGCCTTTGCTACTTTAGGTTTCTCCTGTTTCTAAATGAATTTTTGGAGTGTTTTCTCTAGATTGGTGAAGTATGTCCATGGTATGCTCATTGGGATTGCATTAAATCTGTGTAACAGTTTGTGAGTAGGGTCATTTTCACAATGTTGGTTCTTCCTAGCCAAAGCAAGGAATATCATTCCATTTCCTAATATCCTCTTCAATCTCCTTTTTCAGTGTACTATAATTTTTGAACATATAGGTCTTTTATTTTCTTAGGTTGATTCCTATTTCATTTTTTTAGATATTATTGTAAAGGGCAATATTACCATAATTTCTCTCTCACTGAGATTTTTGTTTGTGTACAGGAATGCTACTGATTTTTGAGCATTGGCTTTTTATCCAGCTAGGCTGCTGAATTTATTACCTCTAGTAGTATTTTAATGGAGGTTTTTTGGGTCTTGTATATAGAGTATCATGTCATCTGCAAATAGTGATAATTTAACTTCTTCATTTCCTATATTTATTCCTTTTATTTCTCTCTCTTGTCTGATTACCCTAGCTAGTGTTTCCAGAACTATATTAAATAGGAGTGGTGATAGTGGACATCCTTGTCTTATTCCTGATTTTAAAGTGAAAGCTTTCAGTTTTTGTATGTTTAGTATAATGTTGGCTGTTGGTTTGCCTTAGATGGCCTTTATAAGGTTGAGGTAGACACCTTGTATTCCAAGTATCTGAAGGGTTTTAATCATTAACATTTCTTGAACTTCATGGAAAGCTTTTTCTGCATCTATTGAGATGATCATGTGGTTTTTGTTTTTGGCTCTGTTGATGTGGTGTATTACATTTACTGATTTGTGTATGTTAAACAACCCTTGCATTCCTGGAATGATGTATAATCATTGATGATTTTCTACTTGGTCATGATGTATAATCTTGATGATTTTCTGCATTCTATTTGCCAGTATTTTATTGAGAATCTTTGCATCAATGTTCATTAGTGAGATTTGCCTATAGTTCTCCTTTGGTTGGGTCTTTCTCTGGTTTTGCTATGAGAATAATACTTGCCTCCAGGAATGATTTAAGGAGGATTGCTTGCTTTTCAATTTCATTGAAGAGTTTAAGGAGTATTGGCATCAAAAATTCTCTAAATGTCTTGTCGAATTCAGCTGTGAATCCATCAGGACCTGAGCTTTTCTTTGTTGGTAAGTTTTTAATTCATTTTCAATTTCAGTAGCTAATATTGGGTTATTCAAAATTGCTATATCTTCTTGATTGAGTTTTGGTAGTTCACACGTTTCTAGGAATCTGTCCCTTTCCTCTGTGTTTTCCACTCTATCTGAGTAGAGATTTTCAAAGTAGGTATTCATGATCTTTTGAATTTCTATGGGATCTGTAGTAATTTCCCCCTTTTCAGTCCTTGTTACATGAATTTGGGTTTTTTCCTCTCTTTTTCTTTATAAGGTCAACTAGAGTTTTGTCAATTTTGTTTATTCTCTCAAAAAACAGTTTTTTGATTCATTAATTCTTTATTTATTTATTTTTAGTTTCAATTGCATTGATTTCTGCTCAAATCTTTACAATTTCCTTTCTTCTATGAGGTTTGGGTTTTGCTTACTCTTCTTTTTCTAGAAGTTTGAGATGAAGCATTATGTTTTTTATTTGTGCTTGTTCTGTTTTCTTGATATGATAATTTATTGCTGTAAATTTACCTCTTAACACCACTTTCAATGCATCCCACAGGTAAAAGTACATTGATTCTGTGTTTTCATTAAATTGTAAGTATAGCTTTATTTTTTCTTTAATTTAATCTCTAGTCCACTGGTTGTTCAAAATGTTATTTAATTTCCATGTATTTATGCAGGTTTTACAATTTCTTTTACCATTAATTTCCAATTTCAGTGCACAGTGGTCAGATATTATGCATGGGATAATTACAATGCCTTTGTAATTACTGAAGAATGTTTTGGGGGATAATATATGGTCTATTTTGGAGAATGTCCCATGCACAGCAGAGAAAAATGTATATTCTGATGTGGTTGGGTGGATCACTCTGTAAACATCTACTAAGCCCAATTGCTCACAGGTATGATTGAGTTCTGTTATTTCCTTGCTGACTTTTTGTCTAGTTGATCTACCTCTTTGTGACAATGGGCTGTTAAGATCCCCTGTTATAGTTGTGTTCTTGTGTATTTGGTTTTTCATGTCCATTAGTATCTGTCTTATACAATTGGGTGCTCTTGTATTTGGTGCATATATATTTATAATTGTTAGTTCTTCCTTTTGAATTTTTCCACTAACAAGTATATAGTGACCTTCTTTATCTCTTTTAATCATTTGAGGTTTGAATGTTATATTGTCTTCAAATAGAATAGTTACCCCTGCTTTTTTGGGGGTTCCTGTTGCATTTTCTTTTAATCTAGGAGTTTCCTTTTGGGTCAGATGTGTTTCTTGTATATAGCATATTGTAGGACCATGTTTCTTGATCCATTCTGACAATCTTTTTCTATTTATAGGTTAATTGAGGCCATTTACATCTATGGATATCACTGATATGTACTGCCTCAACTTTGCCATGTTATGTTCCAGTTGTTTGCTTTCTGCTTTTCCCCTTGTTTAATTGCTTGTTCAATCTGGTCGTTTCTTTCTGTTGTTGTTCTGAGGATTGTGGTCATTTTTATTTCTGTCTAGTATGTTTTTCAATATTCTTTCTAGGGTTGGTTTAGAGGATGTGAATTTCTTCAGTTGCTCTTTGTCATGGAAGTATCTTGTTTTTCCATTAAATTTGAATGAAAGTTTTGCTGGGTACCTCAGTCTGGGTTGAAGGTTGTTTTCTTTCAGGGCTTGAAATACCTCACTCCAAGCTCTTCTTGACTTGAAGGTTTGTGCTGAAAAGTCTGCCATGAATATAATGGGCTTTCCTTGATAGGTGAGTTGTGTCTTTTCTCTGACAGCTTTTAGTATTCTGTTTTTATGCTGTATGTCTGAAATCTTAATAATTGTGTGTCTGGGTGTAGATTTGTATTGGTTGTGACTGTCTGGCATCCTATATGCCTCACTTATCTGAATATCAGATTTTTTTTGCCATGTTTGGGAAATTTTCTTCTATTACTTCTGTGAATATTTAGTTATGTCATTTGCACTGACTCCTGCTTTTTCACTAATGCCTATTAATCTTATGTTGTTGCTCTTGGCATCATCTTGAAGCTTCTGGATTGTCATTTCATGCTTCTTTGTTATTTTTAATATTTCTCTGCTTTCATGATCACTAATTGAAATCCTGTCCTCAAGATCCAAAATCCTATCCTCAGCTTCATTTAAAAGGTTTTGCACACTTTGAGTAGAATATTTTGTTTCTTGGATGTCTCTTTGTGTTTGTTTCATGAATTCTGCATGTTTTCTATATTGTTCATTCAAGGTTTCAATCAGTTTCCCATGCTTCTGTACTTTTTTTTTCTCTACTTCTTTAGCTGTGCTCAGCAACTCCTTTACTAAGGTTGTTATTTCTATCTTTAAATGGTAGAGTACTTCTAAGTTTATTTCCTCTATAGCCTCATGGAGTTTTTTTTTTTTTTAATTTCACTTGATATCTTTTCAGAGACTTCTGGTGTGTTACTTTTGAAGTCCTCTATTTCTATATCTCCTGTACTTGTTTGTGGTGGACTAGATGTTTGAGACTGAATTTTGCTTTTTGATTTTGCAACTTTCCTCTTTCAATTTGGAGTTTGGTCATTCAGTCCCGCTAATGTCAACTTTTGGTAGTGTGTATCTTGGGACTCTAATTTAAGGTTGATGTTTTTTCATTTGCTGGGTCCCACAATGAACATGTGGACCAGTCACCTGACTTTCTGTTGCAGGGCCTTTTGGGTGAGTCTTACATTCTTCCTAGGCTGACAAGCCTAGTAGTTTTGATGTAGGTAAACTTTTAGTTCCTATTATTACTATTCTTCAGGTTATTCCAGGTCATCATATCTGTGTACATTGTTTGTGTTTGCTGAGGCCATACTGTGTCCATATTGTGTGCCTGTGTGTCTCATAAGCCCTTTTAATTTTCTTCAAGTTGCAGACGTCCTTCTTGGCACCCTCCTCACTCTGCCTGATGTTTTCTGTCTGTAGGAAGGGGCCACCCACCCTCTTGTCAGGCTCACACAGGCCTTACAATTAGTTGGCGGGGACTTTACTACTGGCCCTATTTACCCCACTATACACCTCTATTTTAAGGGCATGCTCACCACACTGAGTGGTTCCTGCTGAGATCTTCTATTTGGGTGAGGCATTTACTGAATCTCCCTTCAATTTAGCACAGTTAATCCTCTGTAGTACAAGGTTCACCACCTGGGAGCGAAGTTCCAAGATTTTTCTGTGCACTGGGATTCAACCAGAGTGCGTGGTCAGGGCCTGCAGCTGGATTCTGGGTCCTGCTCCCTGCTTGGAGTTCACTGGGCATTGCCCTGTTAGGCCCCCATCCCCATCATGTGCCTTGGGGTTGTCTCTGATGCAGGGCATGGTCTTCGTGCCTGGAAGCAAAATTCCAAGTTTTTTTCTGTGCACTGGGATTCCAGTTGGTCAGGGCCTGAGGCTGGATTCCAGGACTGCTCACTGCTTCTCTTGGAGATTTTAAAAGTTAACTTCTATTCAGCCCTCAATGAATTTTATGCTAAAGACTAAAAATTGTATATAATTTGTTGATAATAATCTGAAATAAGATATTTTATGGAAATTGATACACATTATAGTGGCCACTGTGCTTTCTTCTAGAACCCAGTGTTTAAAGTAGACTCCATAAGTTGCATTCTGTGTGCTCCTTATGCAGACATGTTGCCAGAAAATAGCACGTGTTTACCACACACATAAAAATGATAGTATTACCTTTACTCCTATATAAAAGCTAATAGTAATCTAGGTTTAGTTATTTGGCTAAGTTCCATAATGTAATATTACTTGGTAATATTTCATTTTTTAATTTTGGAAAAATAGTTTTTATTTTGCCATACTTGGGCTTCTTCCATTATTTCACCAGTAGATTAAAATTCTTGCTATCTCATACTTCTCTGTTCTAGTTCCATAATGTAATATAATTTGGCAATATTTCAATTTTGTTTTAAAATGTGGAAAAAATAGTTTTTATTTTGCTACACTTAAAGATTACAAAACACAGAAAAATAAAAATATAGTGAAAACAGAGTTTTAAAATCCTTGCATAATTTACAATATCATTAATATTTTTAAAGAGAACAGTAGGCTCACTTGTCTAAATTAATGAAACCATATTCATACATTATTATTCAATAAAGTTCATACATCAGTCAGGTTTTCTTAGTTTTATGTTATGATACTTTTTTGTCTTATAGGATCCCCTCCAGGATATTACAAAACACATGCTTAGTCCTCTACTTAGGCTGTTCTTGAGCGTGTCAGTTCTTCTGTCTTTTTTTGCTCTGATTACTTGATTGTTTTTATGAATGGTAGTCAGGTATTTTTAAAAATTTCCTTCAACTGGGATTGGTCTGTTTGTTTTCCCTGATTAACCTATTATTGAATGATTTGTGGAGGAAGATTAGTAAGCCTAACATAGATTTCCATATCAAAGGTATATATTAATGACATAGCTTATTGCTGTTGATACAGAATTTGATCACCTAATGAAGGCATTGTTTATCAGGACATTGTTGTTCTCCTATTTCCATTTTTTTTCTTGGGAAATCGACAGCCAAGAATTAACCAGTTTGAGTCAATCCTTCACTTCCTTGTGGATAATCAACTACAACTGCTTTTCTTTAAGCAGTCATCTAGTTATATATGTATGAACTCATGAATAAATAATTTTCAGACTACAATCTACTGCACTTTATTTGTCAAAGCATCCAAGTTTAACTCTGTCTATTTTCCCTATTGTCATAACTGTATGTTCCTAATTTGGGGAGTAGGAAGGAGGGTGTTTCCTTTCTTTCTGGTAAAATAAGAAGACTGTAATTATCTAATTTGTCACCTTCCCCAATCTTAGAATAAAGGAAATTTCACTGTTCCCTTTTTGGATATTTTCATTATAAACAAAATTCTGAGTGTTGGGTGTACACATTGCTTCAAGGCTCTTTCAACTGACACAGCCAAAAAGTATTATGTATACTAATTTATGCAAAGTAGGTATCCATGAATATTTGTCTATCTGTATTTATCTGTTATCCATTTGTCTTCATCATCATCTGTCTCATGCCAAACATAGTGATTATTCTAATTTGGTACAACATGAATTATTCTAGTGTTATCACATGCTTACTTGTAAATTCACAGGGCAGCATTGAAAAACATTGTCTCCACTATTCACCAGTTATTTATTAATTTAACGCAAGTGTTCATGCACTGCTGTTAGCATTGATATCCCTAAACCCTGGGGGTAGGAGCAAGTTTATTCACTATAGGCCAGTGCTTATGTATAGTTCTATGGTATCTATTCTCAAATTCTACCCACTTCCAAAGTTACTTTAGTTAAATTTTTATCCACTGTAATTAATTTGGTATGAAGTATGAAGTAAAAGACAATAGTAACACAGTGAAAAAGAAAAATATTATTGTATGGCAAATATGTTTCTGTTGTCAATTTCTAGATTCACTCCAATATGGTGCAAAATCTCAATTTGCAATTTCCATTTCTTTGGATATATTGAGGTCCTTATTGTTAACAAGCATGGTCTATTTTAAGTAAAAAAATAGGTTTCCAGAGTACAAAAGTCTATATGAGTATCTCAGTGGTTGCCTAAAGGTCATGGGGAGTATTTGGGAGATGACAGTTAGTGGGCAGATTGTTTCATTTTGGGATAACAAAAATGATATAAATCTGATTGTGGTCATGGTTGTACAACTGTCAATATGCTAAAGTCTACTGATTTATATACTCTAAGTTTGTAAATTGTATAGTATGCAAGTTTTATTTCAATAAAGCTGGTTCTTAAAAAATAATAATGTTGAAATCAATTGGTTCAAAGTCAGGGTATGGGAAACTCTCATTTTGTATTGGCACATGTGCATAATAACATAGTGATTACATTCATCATAGGGAGTTGGTACATGTATGTGATATTTCTTAATTCTTTTTAATCCCTTTTTCTCTCTCCCCCAGTATTCCTCTTCTACTCTTAGAGAAAGAAATAAGAATGAGAGAGAGGAAGAGAGAGAGAGAAAACATACATATTTCATACATGTTTGTAGTACATGATGATCACATGCCTCACAGAGACTTGGTGAACATACACAGCACTTCACAATTCCCTCTTTCTTTAACTTCATTTCCCACCCTTTACTCCCTTCATCACTCAGTTTCTTTCCCATATGACAAAGATCTGGCTCACTATTTAAAACTTGCTTCTTTGATCTGTATCACTTATTATTGTCTCAAGGTGTATGCATTTTCCTCCTGGTGACTCAAGTTTATCTTTTTGACAGAATAACACTGCACTGTGTACAAAAATCAGGTTTTCATTATCTCTCCATCTATTGATGTACAGACTGCTTCCAAGATATTGATTTGTTATGAATTGTATTGCTATAAAAATGAGTATGCATGTATCACTTATAATATAACCTTTTTATCTTTTGGGGGGAAGATTCCTAGAAGAAGAATAGCTATGTCAAATGGAATTTCTAGGTTTAGTTTTTTAAGAAATCTTCATGATGATTGATGCTTCCCAATAACTAAGCATTCCTTTTCCCCCACATCCTTTCTAACATTTTCTATTATTTAATTTTTAAAGGTATCCATTCTTTATGGAATATGATGCAATTCTAGTGTTCTTTTAATCTACATATCTCACATGGTCAATGATGTTGAATAGTTTTTCATAACCTGTATTTTCCAAGCAGCTTACTTGAGGAGTGTCTAGTCATTGCAGATGCCCATTTTTTCTTGAGTCTTTTATTGGGAGGGTCTAATTTTTTTGAGTTCTTTATGTACTCTTGATATTAGTCTTTGTCTGAAGAGAAGCTAGAAAAATTGTTTTCTAGTTCTGTATGTTGTCTATTCATAGTGCTGCTGATTTCCTTTGCTGTACAGAAACTTTTCATTTGTTGATTCTTGGTATTACTTCTTGTACAACTGGGTATTTTTTTCAGATAATGTTTCCCTATGCTTATGTCTAATTTGGTGTCCTTTAATTGCTTCTCCACTTGCCCGTTCCCTAAGGGTTTGATGATAATACTTTTGATTTTAACCGTAAAGGAAAAAAATAATCAAAGCCTGAGATTCGATGGATAACTTAGGAAACTAAGTCATATTATTTATCTCCAGAGACTGCCAGACTCCTAAGGGAAATGTCTTAAATATTGTGAGCTCAGTAACAGTTATGACCCTTGCAGAACTGAGAGGCACTTCACAGAGAGCCCAAAGAGAGGTACTTACATATTCTTATCAGCAGTTCTGATCTGAGTATTTTAGCACTAGCCAGAAGGAATGTTTATATATCCACAATGCTATGAACAAATAGGAGTCTCTACTTACTTTAATATGGAAGAAAATGAAAGAGAAAGAAAAATGGCTATTATAACAAAAGTAAATATTTAAGAAGCAATGCAACAGTGCTGAAGAAGAGGAGATAATTTATAAATAATTGACCTGATAGGAAGAGGGAACTTTGTCCCAGTTTTTGTCTCTCTAAGTATTAATACACTACTAAAATGGGCTTTGTTGAATGTAAAAATGCCAATATTGAGCAGACACTATATAGCATCTTTTAAGTGGGCAAATTATTGGTGTCAGATCTTATTTTAAATTGTTAGATCCAGGAAGGAGCTACGAAGCTGCCAAGAGAGAAAATTTTATCTTCATGGAAGTTGTTTCTTACAAGATAAGTGTCTGTGGAAAGCCTTTAACATTGTCATCTTTACCCAATAATTACCCTTCTTCACCCTTTACCCTATAATACCCTATAGCTGTTGTCATTGTTTATGTTTTCAGTATTACCTTGAAGAATTACAATGTCAGATTATATCACTAGTTTAAAATCACTAGTCAACTGTAGAGATTAGGAATGGACAGATTTATTTTAAGCCAACCAGATTTTCCACTTCTAAAACATCTTATATAGTGAATAATATAGGCTGAAGGGAATTTAGGTTTCCTGTTCTTTTTACAGTGTTATGCACAGAAGCTTTGTCTTAGAACAAGATATGCTTAATACATGTTTATCTTGTTTAGAATAAGTATACACAATTCATAATGCTAAATTAATCAGAAGGTGATCTTCAGTCTCCCTGGTTACCACTGTATTTTATAGAAATGGAGATGAAATCTACTGTTCTGAGCAAGCACTGCATACAGTGTGCCTTTCACTGATGGTATAAAATTTCATACTGTAGTCACTATCATGGTCACGACTTTAAACAAGTTCTTAAGAGAAAAAAAATAAGTAGCAAATTTTATTTTACATTGTAGTAGAATATAAATATTTGCATGTATATATTTGGAATAGAAACATTTATATTTTTAAGTAGGAAAAGCTAGACTTAAAATCAATACATGATTTATGATATACTAAAGGTAAAGATATTTTTAATTTGGGAATGTAAATAATTTGGGGGTAAAATTGGTGAATTTTTATTTTGCCTATGTATCTATCCTTTATTTAAGAAATAAGAAAACTTTTACTTAGGATAGTTAATTACTTTTTTAAATTCCTGAAACATAAATAAATCTTTTTTCCTTCATAAAATCAGGCTAAAATCTAGTTTAGCACTTAGAGCAATGCTACAAATGGTGGCAGTTTTCTAAATGTTTTTGAGGATTACACTGCAGAACTGAGGCTATCGATAAACTTTCTTCCTTCTTATTAGACTGGAAGTTTGGGGGATTCTGCCTCTTTGCCCTGTGATGTCCTTTGCCAATAGCACCTGCTTCAAGCCATCCGTCTTCACACTCATTGGAATCCCAGGCCTTGAAACAGTGCAGCCCTGGCTTGGGATCCCGTTCTCCATCTCTTTCATCCTGGCCACCATTGGAAATGGCCTCCTCCTCACCATCGTCCACTCTGAGCACAGTCTCCACGAGCCCATGTGCGTCTTCTTAGCTATGTTGGCAGGTACTGACCTGGGCCTGACCCTATGCATTACCCCTAAAATGCTGGCCATCTTTTGGCTTCAATCAAGGGAGATTCACTTTGACTCCTGCCTTGTCCAGATGTATTTTACTCACACTTTCCAGTGCATGGAATCTGGCATTCTCCTGGCCATGGCCTTTGATAGATACATTGCTATCTGTGAGCCCTTGAGGCACTCTGCTATTCTCACTAGGAAGGTGCTAATCAGCATTATCATCGCAGTGACCACCTGGGCCTCTGTTATCATCACCATGTGTCCGCTTCTAATTAAACTGCGCCTGAAGCATTTTCGGACCACACTCATCGCTCATTCCTACTGCGAGCATACGGCTGTGGTGAAGCTGGCTGCTGAAAACGTCAGCGACAATAAACTATGGCCTCTTTGTGGCCTTCTCAGTCCTTGGATTTGATGTAATCTTCATTTTTCTGTCCTACGCCTTTATCTTCCGGGCTGTCTTTAAATTGCCACAGAAGGAGGCGCGCGTTAAAACGCTGAACACATGCACAGCCCACTTCTTTGTCTTTCTTCAGTTCTACATTCTCACATTTTTCACATCCTTCATACACAGATTCGGCTTCAATGTTGCTCCTTATGTACACATTCTCCTGTCCAACCTGTACCTCCAGGCTCCACCCTTGCTAAATCCTATCGTCTATGGAGTGAAAACCAAACAGATCC
This sequence comes from Hydrochoerus hydrochaeris, assembly GCA_004027455.1. Classification (NCBI taxonomy): domain Eukaryota; kingdom Metazoa; phylum Chordata; class Mammalia; order Rodentia; family Hydrochaeridae; genus Hydrochoerus; species Hydrochoerus hydrochaeris. Next base: position 49,847 of record PVLA01007441.1, on the reverse strand, counting down.
GAGAGGGAGTAATCAAGATGTTCATTCGCAAGGGTTAAATTGAAAGACGTCCCTCAATAAGATACCTCGCAATTCTGGTTATGCAGAGTGGCAGTATGATAATTTTAGCATTATTGTTTTTTATTTTAAAAAATGCAACAAAAAATGTTACAGAGTGAGTCCCAGTTTCTAAAAAAGAAAAGGTACAAAGTCCAAAATAAGATTGTAGGAGAGTAACAATGGTTAACACATTGTATATTGATAGCTTCAAAATAGTTACTCGTATTACAAGATATAGGCATGAAAAATTGATCAAATAATATAGGCACAAACCTTTCTTTTCAATGAATTACTAGTATTTACTTGCATGTCTATCTTAACTATTTTTTGTGTGTATTTATATATGTATATTTTATAGAATGCACAGGATACATACAATTTTATGAATAAAATTACAAATAACTCATCATATTTTCATATAAAATTTTAGTTGTTTTAATAAAGGAGATAACTTTTTTGATTAAACTCTTATTTAATTTGTATTTTATATTTACTGCTTTTTTCCCCTTGGAATCAGATCTAGTATACCCAATATTAGTCTAAATTTTATGTTTTTTATAGTTATTACTAATTAAAGATATTCTCATATTTTTATGACTGGAGACAAAGAAGCACGACAAAGTATTTGATTATTAATAAATTCTCAGTTCTCTAAGGACCCATTAACTAATAAAATTTATGAATATAACATGATAAAACATGGATTAATATTCTGCTCTTTGCATTCTCTCTTTTATCTCTTTCTTCCTCTCTTGTTTCTCTCTATCTTTCTCTTTCAGTCTCTTTCTCTGACTCACTGTGTGTTCCTTACCTGATTATCTTCCTGGAATTAAATGGAAACATAAGCCATCATTAAATACCATTTAATCAACCTTACATTTTTTACTAGTTACTTCTTCCAGGCTCGTTGAACTTGAAAAATCATTAAATTTTATATGTTTACCTTTTTTTCTCAATGAACTTCTGAAGCAAGAAAAACTTTCTGTGGGTAATCAGGAAAAAGCAGTCATACATCTCCCTTATATATTATCTGCTGAATCCATGAACATAAAAGGAAGCTGTATCACTGAAATTATATTTCTAAATTGCTCAAAAAGATAATTATTCTATTCGCTTATGTATTTCACAGTAGTCTCAAAGTTGATAACTATAATGCAATACAAACATTGCATTATGGTTGTGTATAATGCACATTATAATGAATTGTAATAAAGTTTCTAAAAACCTCATCTTTGCCTGTGTTTGCTAAACAGTAAGTTATTCTTGAGCAGAACTGTGGTTCATAATCACGAAACTGCACTCTTAGAATGCACATTTTATACATAACAACATTTATATGGACCATATTTTAATGTTGTTATTCAATTTGTCTTTTTTTAAAATTCCCTTTTTGTATTTGGCACAATATAGTATACATTAGTCACCACATAAAATCCTGGTTGTACAGCAATGACCCAATCTGTTTTGAAAATGACTGCATCGTTTTACATCATGATAAGCAATAAAGAGGAAATCCACCTAGTTTCACTTTCTCGGCATCGCTATGTATGGTTTTCTTTCCCAGCTAATTACAGCAATCTCAGTAAATATGAAATGGTACCAGAGCAGATTTGATTTGTGTTTCTTAGAGAGCTAAAAATGTTAAAGATTGTCATTGGAAATGTATATACCTTATTAACAGGAAAAATAAAATCCACACTCTCCTTTAAGTGACTTAACAGCCTTTCAATTATTTTGTTAGGAGTTCTTTTTCCACTTTCACATTATTGCATACTGGTTATAAAGATTCATGGGTTTATTTTCTCAGATTTGTACATGCATAGAACATGCTTAGTCTTTCTCCCCCATTACCTCTAGGGCCCACCCTCTCCACTCATCTCACGTTTGGGTGGAGGCAGGGTTCAATGTGCACAATTCATTTCAATCACATTGATGCACTTTATTATTCACTCTTTATCCACCACTCCACCATTTTGACCTTCTTCCCTTTCCCTGGTCTAACAATAGAATCCCTTTGATTTTCCTATTTTAAAATATTCTACATAGTAGGGAGTATATGTAATATTTTTTCTAAATAATGGCTTATTTTGCTCACCATGACAATCACCACCTGACCCATTCATTTTACTGTAAATGACAACACTTCATTTACTATGGCTGAATAGTACTCCCTATATAACATTTTCTTTATCTGCTCATCTGTTGATGGATACATATTGGTTCCATGCCTGGGTTTTTATACATTCTGTCCAAATAAAAATGGGCATGCAAGTATCCCTATGGTATGATTTTAATTTGTTTGATTACATACCAAAATTGAATTTAATGGTAATTCCATTTTTAGTTTTTGAGGAACCTCCTTTAGGTTTCTATATGTGCTATTCTAGTTTATATTCTCTTCATCTCATCTTTGCCAGTATTTATTTATTCAGTTAGTTGGCTAATTTATTGGTTAATTTATTTGTATTCTTGATGGTAGTCGTTCTCACCAGCATAAAATAGAATCAAACTGTAGTTTTACAGTTCCCAATGGATAAAGTTATTGAACATTTTTAATATACTTACTGATTTTTTGACTTATTTTGAGAAATGCTTTCAATTCTCTTGTTTATTGATGATTATGCTACGTGAGTCCTGAGTGCAAAGTATTTTGAGTTTTTAAATATATATTTTAGATATAATTCTCTGTCAAAAGAATAGTGGAAAATATTTTCTACCATGCTGTAAGTTTTCTCTTCATTCTTGATTGTTTCTCTTTCTGGGTAGAAATTTTTTAGTGTAATGTTTTCCCACTTATTGATTTTTTGTTGTTATTTCTGGTGTAAGTGGAGCCCTGTTCAAGAACTCTTCAGCTATGCCTGTGACTTCAGTTGTTTCCCATTTTGTTTTAGAAGTTTCAGATTTCCCCATCATATACTGAGATATTTGATTTATTTTCATTTTTTTTGTATGAGGTAAGAGACTGAGATCTAGCCTCTAGCTTCCATAAGTACATATACAGTTTTCCCAGCACCATTTGTTGAAGCAGCTCTTCTCTCTGGCACATAGTTCTTCTTTTAAAATAATTTTTATTTTTTACTAGTACATTTTCAATGCATAGTTGTGAGCAGAACGTGTATATAACACATCTTAATACTTTTTATTCACTTCCTTTGATGCCCTTCCACCACCCTCTCCCTTTTTCTTGTGTGTGAAAGTTCTATCTTCAATTTCTTACTAGTCACCTTTTATTTTGCTCTTTATTTATGTTAAGTTTCTCACATAAGAGAATCCATATGACATTTCAGCTTGCATGTCTGACTTAGTTCAGTTAACATCATGGTCTCTTTTGCATCCAGAATAAGTGATTTTAGTTGTGTTTGTTTGTGTCTTATATTTTGTGCCGTTGGTCTACATATCTATTTTTGTGCCAGACCCCCTACTATTTTTATTACTTTGACTTCCAAACTAATTTCAAATTGGGCACAGTGATTCTTCCAGATTTGCTCTTGTTACTTAGGAATGTTTTGACTATTCTTGATTTCTTGTGTTTCCAGATCAGTTTAAATGTTGTGTTTCTAGCTTTGTAAAGAATGTCATTATTTTTAAGGGGACGGTATTGAGTCTGTAGTTTGCTTTGACTTGGGAAGCGTTTTAAAAATATCAATTCTCCTTACTTATAAATATCATATAGGACATTTTTCCATTTCTAGTGACTACTTTGATGTATTTCTTCAATTTTTGAAATTTTCATTAAAGAGATGCTTCATCTATTTGGTTAGGTAGATCCTTGGTGGTTATTAATCTATCATGGATCCCAAGATGGAGTGATGCCAGTATTCTGAGAAAGACAGCACTTTAAAAGGTTCTAAATGAACAGATCTTGTCAAGGTTTTACTGAAACCAGTTCAAAAAACCTGCAAAATGAATTCCCTGTATAAACAATCTCCATTTCTGTTTCTTGAGGAGGTTTGTTTGTTTCATTTGCTTGGCATGCTACCAGTTTTAAAAAAAGTAACCCTGGGCTACTAATATATGTATATTTTTAATACACATATTCACATCCTATTCTTTTAATATATCACAGACACTGTGAAATAAGACAGGAAAATTTCAATGAGATAAAAGTAAATATAAAAAGAAAGTTGCAAGTATTCTCTTTATCCTCTGGACTGTCTTCTTAGTGTACTACTGTACACTAGTAAGGGAGAACTCTTCCCTAGAGCAGGAGGTTACCAAGCTCTGGCACACAAATGATCGCAGCAATGCTTGAGGTGCACATCCTAAGTACCAACAAGTTTGGGTGATTCCAAGATGGATCCAGGAATCTGCATTTCAGCACTTGAAGGGTTCTTATGCAAGAAAAATGACCCTCAAAATAAGATAGAGATCCTCCCTAGTGCCCTATCAGGGCAGCAACACCAGTCTTGTTCCTCTAATTTTTTATCTGTGTCTTCTTTAGATGTGTTCACTATTTATTTCACTACTTTTATCATTTCTTATTTTACCAGGGAGATTATTTCTGATTTGAGTTCCTTCATAGCTTCCTGTACTTGCTTCTTTATTTCAGTTTATATCATTTCAGATATTTCAGGTGTATGACTAGTATTTTCTTCTATGTACCTGGTTCCTAGGCTTCCTTGGGATGGGCTGGAGTTTTTTTTTTTTTAAAGAGAAAAAAAAACAGGAAAAAGGTAAAAATATTACAGAATCTCAAGAGAAGAAGATAAACAGTAAGTAATCACTAGTTGATACATTACATATTGTTCTTTTAGAAATAGTTATTCAAGTTACAGAATTCAAACGCACAAAGTGGACACTAAAGCAGTGAGAGTGCAAACAGATCTGTTCAACAATCCAACAATAACCTAGAAATATGGTCATCAATCCCACACACCTAAACATACATGCAGCTATATCTGTTAGAGCGCTTCCTATTTCCTCTTTTTTACAAAAGCAATTATACATTTTTAAAATTTTATTTAAAGAGAAGTAAAAAGCCAAACAGAAAAAGGGTAGCAACAATACAGAATTCTAAAAGAATGAAAGAAAAAGGAGAAAGAGAAAAAGCCCCACTAAGAAATCAGTAATTTATAAATTACGTACTGTCATCCTGGATGCAGTTGTTCAAGTTACAAAGTTAAAGGGTACATGGTAAATATTCAAACAATCAGACTACAAACAGTTCTGGTCAATGATCCAACAAAGATTCAGCAATATGGTCATCTATTTTACACACTCAAACAAACATGCAGTTATATCCCTTAGAGCACTTTCTTTTCCTTTCTTTTTTACATTAGCTATTACACATTTTGATTTATTAATCTTGTAGTTCTTATTTACTTTTTATACTAGAGACACAGTATGATATTTATAAATATGATTCTTATTTATTTCACTAATGAGGATAGTCTCAATTTGTCTCCATTTGCCTATGAAAGCCTCAAGATTATCCTTTTTTATAGCTGAGTAATATTCCATTGCATAAAAATGCCACATCTCTTTCATCCACTGTGCAGTTGATGGACATCTTGGTTGTTTCTAGGATTTAGCTATCATAAATTGTGCAGCTATGAACATGGGTGCACATATATCACTGTGATATGAACTTTTCAGTTCTTTGGGGAAAATATCCAGGAGGGGAATAGCTGGATTGAATGGAACTTCCAACCCTAGTCTTCTGAGAATTCTCCATATGGATTTCCATAATGGTTGCACCAGTCTACATTCCCACCAACAGTGGAGCAGTGTTCCTTTTTCCCCGCAGCCTCACCAACATTTGTTATCAGTTGATTTCTTGATGGTAGCTATTCTTTCCAGAGTAAGGTGGAATCTCAGCGCTGTTTTAATTTGCATTTCTCGAATGAACAGTGATGGTGAACATTTCTTCATGTATTTATTTGCCATTTGTATATCTTTTACTGAGAACTGTGTGTTCATCTCAGATGCCCGTTTTTGGAGAAGGTCTTTGAATTTGGGGGGGCTTGATGTTTTTCAATTCTTTATACACTCTGGACACAAGTCCTTTGTCTGAGGGGTTGCTGGTTAAAATTCTTTCCCACTCTGTTGGTTTTCTTTTCATTCTGTTGGTGATTTCCTTTGAAGTGCAGAAACTTTTCAATAATGTTAGATCCCATTTGTTGATTCTTAGAAGTGTTTCCTGTGCAGTTTGCAATTTGTTCATGAATTCTGTGCCTACCCCTATGTCTCCAAGACTCCTACCTACCTTGTCTTCCAGTAGATTTAGTGTTTCTGTTTTGATATTGAGGTCTTTGATCCATTTAGACTTTAGTTTTGTGTGCAGTGATAAGTTATGATCTAGTTTCAGTCTTCAGCATGTGGAGAGCCAATTTTTCCAACACCATTTATTAAAGAAACTGTCTTTCCAGTGGACATATTTAGCCCCTTTGTCAAATATCAGGTGGCTGATTGTCTTTGTAGTTGTGCTTGCATCTTCTAATCTGTTCCCTTGATCCCCAGGTCTATTTCTTTGTCAGTACCATGCTGATTTTATCACTGTGGCTTTGTAGTATACATTCAAGCCAGGAATTGAGATGCCTCCTGCCTTGCTTTTGTTGCCTAGAATTGCCTTTGCTACTCTAGGTTTCTTCTGTTTCAAAATGAAATTTATTAGTGTTTTCTCTAGATCTGTTAGGTATGTCAGTGGTATCTTGATTGGGATCGCATAAAATCTGTGTAACAGTTTTGGGACTTTGGCCATTTTCACTATGTTGGTTCTTCCTAACTAACAGCAAGGAATATCCTTCCATTTTCTAATATCCTCTTCAATCTCCTTTTTCAGCATAGTATAATTTTCAGCATATAGGTCTTTTACATTTTTAGTTATGTTGATTCTTAAGTATTTCACTTTTTTTACGTTATTGTAAAGGGCGGTATTTCCATAATTTCTCTCTCAGTGACATTTTTGTTTGTGTACAGGAATGCTATTGATTTTTCAGCATTGACTTTGTATCCAGCTACACTGCTGAACTTGTTTATTACCTCTAGCAGTCCTTTAATAGAGTTTTTTGGGCCTTCTATATAGAGTGTCATGTCATCTGCAAATAGTGATAATTTAACTTCTTCCTTTCCTATCTTTACTCCTTTTATTTCTGTCTCTCATCAGATTACCCTGGAGAGTGTTTCCAGAACTATGTTGAAAAGGAGTGGTGATAGTAGACATCCTTGTCTTGTTCCTGATTTTAAAGTGAAAGCTTTCAGTTTTTGTCCATTTAGTATAATGTTGGCTGTTGGTTTGTCATAGCCAGCCTTTATAAGGTTGAGGTAGACACCATGGATTAGGAGTTTCTGAAGGGGTTTTATCATGAACATGTGCTGAACTTTGTCAAAAGATTTTTCTGAATCTATTGAGATGACCATGTGTTTTTTTTTTATTTTTGGCTCTGTTGATGTGGTGTATTACATTGATTGATTTGCATATGTTAAACCATCCCTGCATTCCTGGAATGAACCCCACTTGGTCATGGTGTATAATCTTCTTGATGATTTTCTGCATTCTATTTGCCAGTATTTTGTTGAGAATCTTTGCATCAATGTTCATTAGTGAGATTGGCCTATAGTTCTCTTTTTTGGTTGGATCTTTCTCTGCTTTTGGTATCAATGTAATACTTGCCTCCAGGAATTATTTAGGGAAGATTGCTTTTTTCTCAATTTCATTGAAGAGTTTAAGAAGTACTGGCATCAAATCTTGTCTGAGTTTCTTGTAGAATTCAGCTGTGAATCCATCAGGACCTGGGCTTTTCTTTGTTGGTAAGTTTTTGATTACATTTTCAATTTCAATTGCCAATATTGGGATGTTCAAAATTGCTATATCTTCTTGGTTGAACTTTGGAAGTTTATATGTTTCTAGAAATCTGTCCATTTCCTCTGTGTTTTCCAGTCTATGTGAGTAGAGATTTTCAATGTAGGTATTCATAATCTTTTGAATTTCCATGGGATCTGTAGTAATTTCTCCCTTTTCAGTTTTTATTGCATGAATTTGGGTTTTTTCTTTCTTTCTCTTGATAAGGTTAGCTAGGAGTTTGTCAATTTTGTTTATTCTCTCAAAAAACCAGCTTTTTGATTCATTAATTCTTTGTATTTTTTTTTTAGTTTCAATTGCATTGATTTCTGCTCTAATCTTTACAATTTCCCCTCTTCTATGAGCTTTGGGTTTAGCTTGCTCTTCTTTTACTAGACGCTTGAGATGGAGCATTAAGTTGTTTATTTGAGCTCATTCTATTTTCTTGATATGACAGTTTATTACAATATATTCCCCTCTTAAGAAGGCTTTCATTGCATCCCACAGATTACAGTATGTTGTTTCCATATTTTCTTTGAATTGTAGGTATTGTTTTATTTCTTCTTTAATTTCATCTATAGCCCACTGGTTGTTCAAAAGGCTGTTATTTAATTTCCATGTATTTATGCAGGTTTTACAATTTCTTTTGCCATTCATTTCCAACTTCAGTGCACTATGGTTGGATATTATGCATGGGATGATTTCAATACCTTTGCATTTACTTAAGAATATTTTATGAGATAATATATGGTCTATTTTGGAGAATGGCCAATGTGCAGCTAAGAAGAATGTGTATTCTGATGTGGTTGGGTGGAACACTCTGTAAACATCTACTAAGTCCAATTGCTCACAGGTATGATTCAGTCCTGTTATTTCTTTGCTGACTTTTTGTCTTGTTGATCTATCTCTTTGTGACAATGGGCTGTTAAGATCTCCTGTTATAATTGTGTTCTTGTGTATTTGGTTTTTCATGTCCATTAGTATCTATCTTATATGGTTGGGTGCTCCTGTATTTGGCACATATATATTTATAATTGTTAGTTCTTCCCCTTTAATTTTACCACTAACAGGTATGTAGTGACGTTCTCTATCTCTTTTGATCATTTTACATTTGAAGTTCACGTTGTCTGCAAATAGAATAGCTACCCCTGCTTTTTTCTGGGTTCCTGTTGCATGCAATACTGTTTTCCATCCTTTGACTTTTAACCTATGAGTTTCCTTTTGGGTCAGATGTGTTTCTTGTATACAGCATATTGTGGGGTCCTGTTTCTTGATCCATTCTGTCAATATATTTCTTTTTATAGGTGAATTGAGGTCATTTATATTTATGGATAGCACTGATATGTACTGGCTCGACTTTGCCATGTTATGTTCCAGTTGTTTCCCTCTGCTTTTCCTCTTATTTAATTGCTTATCCTACCTGGTCATTTCTTTCTGTTGTTGTTTTGGGGATTGTAGTCATTTTCACCTCTGTCTAGTATGTCTTTCAGTACTCTTTCTAGGGCTGGTTTGGCAGACATGAATTTCTTCAGTTGTTCTTTGTCATGGAAGTATCTTATTTCTCCATTAAATTTGAATGAAAGTTTTGCTGGGTACATCAGTCTGGCTTGAAGGTTATTTTCTTTCAGGGCTTGAAATACCTCACTCCAAGCTCTTCTTGACTTGAGGGTTTGTGCTGAAAAGTCTGCCATGATTCTAATGGGCTTTCCTTGATAGTTGAGTTGTGTTTTTTTCTCTGACAGCTTTTAATATTCTGTTTTTATGCTGTATGTCTGAGATCTTAATTATTATGTGTCTGGGTGTGGATTTATGTTGGTTGTGACTGTTTGGTATTCTATGTGACTCACTTATCTGCATATCCAATTCTTTCCCCATGTTTTGGAAATTTTCTGCTATTATTTCTGTAAATACTTTATGTATGTCATTTGCCTGGACCCCTGTATCTTCACTAATGCCCATTATTCTTATATTGTTGCTCTTGGCATCATCATGAAGCTTCTGGATTGTCATTTCATGCTGCTTTGTTATTTTTAAAAGTTCTATCCTTTCCTGATCACTAACTGTGATCCTGTCCTCAAGGTCCGAAATCCTATCCTCAGCTTCCTTTAGGCCGTCTTGCATGCTTTCAATAGAACTTTTTGTTTCTTGGATGTCTCTTTGAGTATGTTTCATGAATTCTGCTTGTTTTCTATATTGTTCATTCAAAGTTTCAATCAGTTTCCCATGCTCATGTACTTTTTTCTGTAGTTCTTCTTTAGCTGCATTCAACAACTCCTTTACTAAAATTATTATTTCTATCTTTACATGGGAGAGTCTTCTAATTTGATTTGCTCTATCAAATGATGGAGCAAATGATGCAGTTGTATTTTTATTTCACTCGCTATCTTTTCAGAGATTCCCGGTTTGTTACTTTTGGGGTCCTCTATTTCAATGTCTCCTATACTTGCTTCTGGTGAACTATATGTTTGAGACTGCATTTTGCTTTTTTGTTTCGTCATTTTCACTCTACCTGGAGTTTTCTATGTGTAGGAGAGGATCATACACACTCTTTTCAGTCACACCAATGTCTTACAGTTAGTTGGACGGGGTTTTACTACTGGCCCTATTTATTTCCCTATACACCTCTATTTTAGGGGTATACTCACCACACTGATACAGTCATCCACTGTAGTCCAAGGTTCGCCACCTGGGAGCAAAGTTCTAAATTTTCTCACACGAACTGGATCCCGCTGAGATCTTCTGATGTTCCAGGTGGGAGGGCGGGCCCAGAAGAAGCAGTCCAGGGCAGTCTTGGGCGGGCCTCCTAGATGTTCCTGTTGGCAGGGCAGGCCCACGAGGGAGGTTCCAGGCAGCCTACCCCTGAGGCGGGCTTGCGCTGAGTTCCCAGTGGCAGGGTGGGCCCATGGTTGAGGTTCCATGTAGCCTACCCCTTAGGTGGGCTTCTGCTGAGTTCCCAGGGGCAGGGCAGGCCCTGTTTATGATCAGTCTTCTAAATGAGTTGGCCACACAGAAATGCAACAAAGTTAGGTGAATAATTCATTTCTTGAAAGTTAAATATCTTCCAGCTCTGAATCGGGTCCCACAACTTCACTATGGCAAGGCTTCATGGTCTTCCAGACTCTGTCCTATGTAGTGTTGTCACTAGAAGTCAACCAACATTGGGCTGGAGTTTTGAGATTGCATTTTGGTCTTTCATTTTGTCATTTTTCTCTATTTCCATGTTTCCAGCAATGTTCCAAAGCTTTCCCTGGGCATGTTGGAAATCACCTTCTGCACCCTTGGCTCCTGGTACTCACGCAGCCTTGGCATGCCTCGCAGCATAGGCCTGGCTCTTCTTGTGGTGCAGCCTGGATCCCCTGGTTGAATGAAGGTCACTGGACATGGTCAGTCCACTCAAGCTTGTGAAACCTGTGGAGCCTAGACCAGTGTCCTAAGGGGCTGGATGGGCACCCAGCCATCAGGTGCGATGGTCCAAACTCTCCCTGGGCCATCACTGGTGGGCTGGAACTTGGCCTTTGTATTTTAATAACAATTTTTGCATCTATATTTACCAAGGATGTCTGTGTTTAGTCGTTTTTTTTTTTTTCTGTAATCTTTTCTGGTTTGCAATCAGGGTGATACTGGCCATTTAAAATGAGTTTGGAAGCATTCCTTCTCTATTTTATGAAATAGTTTCAGGAGCATTGCAGTCTTTGAAAGATGTAATGCAACTTTAACTGGAACCCTTATGGTCCTCGTGTTCTTTTAGTTGGGGTATTTTTTATACCTTCCTCTATCTCATTGCTTGTTATTTACTGCCTTGGCCTTTATATGTTTCTCAGTTTGATGTTGGTGCTTCATATGTGTCTAAAATTTTTTCCATTCCTTCTAGAATCTCTAATTATTAGAGTATAGGCTTTCAAATTAGTCCGCAGTAACCCTCAGAACTGCAGTGGTAACCATTGTAACATTTTGTGTTATCTTGAATTGTACTGGTTTGGTTTGAGTGGTCCCTCTTATTTTGATTTGTTAAACTATGGGTTTATCAATATTGTTTATGTTTTCAAAGAATCAACTTTGTCTTATTCATTGTGCATTTATTCTTTTATTTTCTATTTCAATAGTTTCAATTCTGTTCTTTAGTATTTCTTTCCTTATTTGAGGTTTGGTTTCAACTAGTTCTTGTTTTTCCACAGCACTGAGAAATATGATTAGGTCATTCATTGTGATCTGTATGATTTTTTTTTGTAGGCACTCATAGCTATAAACTTTCCTCTCACTATTCTATTTGATGTATGCTAGAATTTCTGTTATGTTGTATTTTTATTTTCCTTTGATTATAAGAATATTTTAAATTTTTATCTGATTTTTCAATGAGCCATTGAATGTTCAAAAATGAATTTTTTAGTCATGTGTTTGTATCATTGATTTCTTTTGCTGACATTTTTTTCATTCAGTTATGATCTGATAAAATAACAGTAATTTTTAACATTTTGTATTTCTTTATTCATAAAGTAAAATATGATTTATTTTGAAGAATGTTATGAAGCTATGATTTGCTGCTGATACATTAAATACAATTGCCCTATGAGGTATTTGACTTACAAATATTTTCTCCCACTCATAGAGTTGTATTTTCCCTTTTTGGTTTGCATCATTTGCAAAAGTTTTCCATTTAAATGTATCTCATTCTCAGTATTTGTGATAGCATTGTTTACACTCTCTCCATTATATCTATCATCTTCATCTAATACAAAATCACAAGATTTACTCTTACTGAGTGGCACAATTTTGCCTTTTACATTTAAGTATATAATTTGCTCCAGTTTTGAGTTTGTTTTGTTTGTTGTCAGTTTTGAGTTCTATGGTGACAGTTAATATTGCAATCCTTATTCTCTGAGAATGGATGTCCACTTAAGTTACTGTCATTTCTTAAAAATCTCTTCATTCCACCTAATTTTCTAGGCATCCTCAGAGCTCTTGATGCCCTGAGCTCTCAGTTAGTTTCCAGTGAACTCTGTAACCATCCTTGTGCCAGCATCACAGTACATCATTGAGTGGTGAGCTTTCAAATGGAAGTATGAGCCTTTCAGTTTTGTTTTTCTTGTTTCCAGAATGTTGGTCTTGGTATGTGCCATTTGCACTGCCACAGTAATTTTGATTGCATATTTTTGCACGACAAAATATTGAAATTTTGGTAGGAATGTGTTGAAATTGTGTATCAACTTGGAATGCACTGCCATCTTGATATTAATTCTTCTGCATAACTATGAATGTTTTCCACTTTTTGTAAGTCTTTTAAATATATTTAATAATGATCATTATATTAAATTATTTATCATTGTTTGGAAGTTTTCCATTAAAATATCTGATCTTTAGTGAAATTTATATTATATAATTTTAGAGCTATTTTAAATGAAACTATTTTCATATATTTAAGTTAATTCATTGGTAGAGAATGATATCTTGATTTTTATGTTATGTTCCCACTAATTTTTGAAAAATTGTGATATTATTGTAAACATATATAAAACATAACATATGTCACTTTTGTCATTTTTAATTGTAAAGTTCAGTCAATTTGTTTCATCACCTGAAACAGGACAGTAACCGTTAAATAGTAATTTACTATTTGCACCTGTTCTCAACTCCCTTTATGTCTATTGTCTCTCACAATGATTTTTTTGTCCTGGCTATAATATAAAAGTAAACCGTGAAATTTTTATCCTTTAAGGTGTGGCTTAGTTCATTAACCAAAATTTCAAGATTTCTTCATGTTGTACCATATCAGAGATTTACAATTCAAATTTTCCTAGTGAGTTGCGTGAATTTCTTACATTTTTCAGATATTAACCCTTTACCATATATTGCTCCAATTCTCTGAATTTCCAGTTTGTTGATTGTTAAATTCTTGAAGCTTTTTGGTTTGATATAATTTCATTTATCTATATTTCTATTGCTGTAACTGTTATTTCTCTTTATTTCTTTTTGATGACTTTGTTAAAACTTATTTGACAATTTCTGGGATTGCTAGTCTGGTAAAGTGGTCCATTTTTTTTTTATTTTTGCCAGTATCTTTTTAGTTCATCACTATAAGCTTGTAATATAGTTTGAAATCAGGAAGTATGATGTTTCCAGTTTTTTTCTGTTGTTGTTGTTGTTGTTGTGGGTCATTTAAAATACTTAAGAATCTTTTGTAGTTATATGTCACTTCTACTTTTGAAATTTGCTATTAGAAGTTTAATTGAGATTGTATTAAATCTTCATGTCATTTGTTGCAATATGGACATCTTACCAATATTAATTCCATTTACTAGTGAAACAGCTGTGATGAAACTAAAAACCTTACGTAAGCCAGACAGCAAGATCTGCCTCAGCACTCTCCCTCCTAGGATTTGTCACATGGAGACTATGCCACGTGACTATTGCTTGTTCAACTAGAACTTCAGAATGAAACACATGGACATCTGAACCTGATTTTCAACATCAAAACAGTTTCTGGTACTGCACTATGCAAAAACGGAGTTCTCTTTGTTTTAAGCTACTCTGTGGTAAATGGTTAATAGGCTGACTCCAGAAAATACCAGCAAGTACAATATTCAACTACTTATGAGTTATAACAAGGTAATGATAGAGTGAGTGTGAGTAAAATACTCAGAAAAGTGGCAATAATTAAGAAAATGTTTCTAAGTACCAATTATCAATAACTGTACTTATCAGAAGTTTTAATATGTTTTTAAAATGTTAAGTTAGTGCATGTGTGTGCTTGTGTGTATGTATAACAAACAGGACAATCTGATGCAAAATGATCACTAACTCCCATGAACACATCAATTAAGGTTGTGACTTGCATTGACTTATGAATTATTTGTAGAATACTTAGTTGCAACTACTTGCAAATGTTAAAATTCAATGATTTCACAATGACAGTGTTTAAGTAAAGCAAGGTTTATTTCTATATTCCACAAAATCAATTCAAGTCTGGAAACTGAGCAAATTTCACAAATATTTAACATTCATTTTAATACTGTATTTAAGTTCTTCACAATTACATGTAATAAATGTATCTTCTCTGGAAATCTGTTCTCCAGTCCAAAATATTTTCAGGTGATATGTATGGGCAAATTGGTAGAATTTATAATAATTTTCATTGTATTAAAATTAATGCCATATGTTTCTGCACAAAATGTAATGACTCATAAAAGTAATAAATATATTTCATAGCAGTTTTGAAAGATTTATAGAAAATAAACAGAATATACATTTAATAAGAGTAGTAATTCACAAAATGTTAGAATGGCTCTGCTAAATTTATCAAAACATTGTCTCACCTGTCATTGTAGTATATAAGTAAGAGTGAAAATCAATTTCAAGGTATAACAAAATGAATAATTCTAATAAAAAGAAAAACTTCTGTAGACTGTGCTGCTCATATGATTTTTGGACTTACACATCTAATCCTGTTTGTCTGTCTACATAGTCAACATGTTTATGTCTTACACTAAAAGAAGGGCAGCAGCTTTGAGTTGTCATTAATGGAGTTTTAACTTTTCAGTTGTTATTAGTGTTTCAAATTTTAAAAGAGATATTAGGATAAGAAAAATCATTCCTTGATACCTTCCTTGATACCTTCAATTAACAATATTTTACACTAGGTATGTTTTCTGAAATATTATGTAGTATTTTCTTGAATAAAAATAGCCACGTTTTCTACTTACTTTGAGATATTGTATTGTGCTCCTATGTCATACAATGTACAATAATCTATTTTATTTCATTGGACACTTTTTTCTGTTTGTTTGTTTGTTTTTGTTTTATTTTGCTTTGTTTTGGTACTGGGGATTAAACTCAAAACCTCGTGTTTCCCAGGCTGGTGCTTACACCACTGAGTTAAAACCCCCAGCCCTGGACAATTTACATTAAACAAATTGACCCTGGGAATTTCGCTTTTAGTTTTCAGTCATTAATTATTTTGGTTACTAGAAATGTGTTCTTCAGAAATCAATCTTAATTCTAAGTATTAGAATTATAAACATCCTTATGGGAGTTTTATAAATATTAATACCTGGGGAAACTGGATATGGGAAAGTATTTCTATTATCTCTGTCAATGAAATTTACTTATCTTTGTAATGTAGCTGTGGAAACACAAAGGAGAATTGATACTTAAAGAAAATGAATAGGTTGAATACAAAACACATTGTTACACAATGATAATAGGACTGGATATTTTTAGTAGGGAAAATCTTTAAATATCAATATATTTGAGCCCTGTCATGCCATTGAAAAATACATATAAACTTTATCTCTAAAGATAAGGCTCTGTGAATTTAGTGTCATTGAAGAATGCTATTGGTAACCTCATGTGATATTAGAATTGGGTGTTATCAATTGGGGAAATAGTTCAGACAAATTTAATAAAACTGAATAAATATTAATTGAAAAATTCCATTTTTATTTGATGTTTCTAAAATATTAGAAATATAAAGTGTACTTAATATGAGATATAGCATCCTGCTTAATAGCAACATTGTTTAAATTAAGTTGGATGTAGTTTTGACAAAAAATATCAACAAGTCATTAAACACAGCTTGCCGTTAGGAGAAATTAATACTACCTAAAAATTACAGGAAACAAATTATTCAGAAAAACATAGATTCTTCTTACGTTATTACATATTACTTTTTTCCAGAAAATTTTTAGTGAAGTCTCAATTTCATGATCATTGCTATAAAGATAACATATTTTCTATGTTACTGAATCCTGAAGATAAATTTTCTGTTAGACTTACTTATGACACAAAATTCTAAAGTGATTACATGATGAACATAGTAGTAAAGAAATGGCTGTTAGCCTACTGAGCAACCACTCTTTTTCTTGAATTTAATCATTTTTCCAATATACATCAATTTTTGCAATAGCAAATTGATAAATAGTAATAAGAAATTTGCCTTTGATCCAAAATTTTCAGTGAAGTTTTCACTGGAGTTATCCCTCTATGGAACTCCACAAAATATATGGAAGATAATCCAGAATATTTCTGTTAAAATCCCAGATTTCAAAACTTACTTTGTACTAAAATTTATTCAATGTCCAAAGTATCAGCCACAAACTGAGGCTGTGTATATTCCTCTATTTCCAAATGACGAGTCATGAAGTGTTCGCGTCATCTCCTTAATTAAACTGAAAGGGCTTCCAGGGGATTGATTTTCCCTCCTGTGTTGGACCACAACACTCAACACCGGTATGACAGGTGCCAAAAAGACTGAAGACATGAGAGTATTCTGCAATGTTTGCTAATGTGGAATCGGCAAAGTTTTGTGATCTGAGGAATATTTAAAAGTTAATTATCTACAAAATAATTAAAATTGGCTACTTCAACTATGTTATGCCGCCAGAGCGAGAGAAACAAGACCCCTTACTTTGACATGAAAGCATGGAACACAAAGTGACGAATCTGCTCGGTTCTCACTCCATAGATGATAGGGTTGCGGGCAGGAGGGGTGACCATGTAGAGATTGGCAACAAGAATGTGGACATAACGGGGGACTTTTTTGCCTAAATCAGTGGGTGAAGAAGGAGAAGAATGATGGTGTATGGAAAATACACATGACCCCCACGTGGGACCCACATGTGCTCAGTGCTTTATGATGAGCATCTTGAGATGGGAGGCAGAACACTGCACTGAGTATATAAGCACATCCACAACGAGAGATGAAGCCACAAATAGACTATATGTGGCATTCATGCGAATGCTAGCACAGGCTAATTTGGCTATGCCCATGTGCTCACAGTAGGAGCGGGCAGTAACTCGGGCATCGCAGAAAGGCAGAGGATGAGTTAAGTACACAATGGGTAACATGAGCAGGACTGGGCGCATTACCATACCTGCACCAATCCCTGCCAACACCCGGGGTGTCAGAATGGTTGTGTAATGCAGTGGCACACAGATGGCCACATAGCGGTGCAAGGCCATGGCCAGCAGGACTGCAGACTCCATTCCTGTGAAGGTGTGGATCAGAAACATCTGGGGGAAACAGGATCCAAAACTGATTTCATGTGCATCAAACCAGAAGATCCCTAACATTCGAGGCACTGAGGATGTGGAAAGTGCTAGATCTACAGCTGATAAGATGGAGAGAAAGCAGCACATAGGCTCCCTCAGTGTAGGGTCAGACCAGATGACCAGGAGAACTGTAGCATTGCCCAGCAGAGCCATAAGGTAAACAGAGCAAAAAGGCAGGGAAATCCATCCATGGAAAGCCTCCAGCCTAGGAATGCCTACAAGAAAAAAGGTGTCTGGGTGGAAAGTGGTAGTGTTGGTGTGGGTCATCGTGACACTGATGAGAGGAGAAGTGGCTGACCAACTCTAGAAGGAAAATGAAGACTTAGAAATGCTTAGGTTCAAATTTGCAGATCTTAACCTCTAACTGTATTGCAGAGATTGAACACTTCACGTGGAATGGAAATTGATTTAATAGTAGACTTTGAACACTAAAATATGCATTTTCTAAATACTCATATAAAAAGTAGAATTTTTGCAGCATGTCCTATATTTAAATCTCAATCTCTAATTGTGTTTGATGACATAACATGCCTCACTGTAGCACTTCAGCACATAACATCACAGAAGGACAGATAAGAATGGTTGCATAGAAAGTGTGACCTAGAAACAAAACCCTTACTAAGCCTAGATATATAGAATGATAGACAGTGGAGCAGAATTTCTACTTTTAGTTTGTTTTGTGTCCTTGTTTGATATGTATTTAGAAAATCCACCCAACGGTTCAGTGTGTTGCACTAACTTCTGTTTCATATGCTCCCTTTCATAGTCCCTGTACTAAACCTCTGATATGAAAACATTTATTGAAAAATGTGAAATGTTGCTCACAGAAATCATCTCCAAAAGAAAGATGCATTTCTTTGCTACGGGGATTCTGATTGGAATTTAATTAATAAGGAAGTCCGAATGTCACACTGACAAATTCCCAGAAGTAGCCAAGAATAAACATGCAACAATTATACTCTTCCCTCAGTGGGGACACTAAGTTATGTAAAATGTTGGCAACTTTATTGAAATAAAGAAAAGTGAATAATGGCAGCCAACAGGCAGTGAAGAAATTCATGTTTCTGATTTATTTCATTTTATTTGAGATTCTCCTTGCATCCTTCCTGCAGTCCTTCCTTCCTTTTTCTCTCTTATCCTTTCATAATTAAAAAAATGGAAAAAGACTAAAGAAAAAACAAGAGCAATAAAGTAATGGAAAATTCCATATCTTAAATCAGATAATTTTACTCTAGAGTAAGGCAGTGTGTGAGCATTTTAAGTATATCAACAGTGATTTGGACACCAGGTAGAAATAAATGAAGACATATACAAAATAGTGAAATTTTTATTTGTCAGTCATACATCCATACCAGTCAGTGACTGACTATATCAGAAATCATAACAGTATCATCATTTTCTAGCCATAAAATTTTAAAAACTTGTTTAATCTTACATTTAAAATCAATGCATTTGTCTCTCACAATGAAACTTGTTTAACCCATTATTATCTATTTGGCTGACTGCAATCCAATGTGCTATATTACATAGACTTATGAGTTCTGGGGTCAGTCTAATATCAGCTTTATGATTATAGTCACAAGAAAGTAAATAAGCATTGTCTGTTGGCTGTGTCACATTCCACAACTATTTTAACAATTGTGAACCACATTTTTATCCACAATGAGATGGTAAAGAGAAACATCCCTACAGATATCATTAGATTGAAGACAATTATTTTAAAATACTTTAAACCATGTGCCAAACATAATCAAGTTATGCCTTATTTTTTTAGATATCAGCAGACTGAGTGTTATGAAATTGACATCAAATACACTCAGGCTATAATACAAATAGTTTTAGTAGTGTTATATGACAACTCCTAGTCATAATTCTTCATTTTCTAAATTTCATCCTCAAACTTCTCTTCCCAAAGTCTTTGGGCTCCTCTTTTGCTCTTCTGCTGTTCCTCTGTCTCCTTGTCCTTCCCTGAATTCTATGGAAGCACCTCTGACAAGAGAGACAGAAAGGACTCACTGGATTGAGCCCAGGATGGAATCCTGTCTCTGTGTTTTCTCCGCTCATCCTGTTCACTTCTTAAGAGATCAGTTAATATTGCCTGAGGGGCCTGCAAGAGAAAATGCCCTAGAGATGATTTGTAAAGCCAAAAAAAAAAAAAATCTTTCAGGATCCACTTGGTAACGTTGTCTTGACTCAGGAAGGGTGCAAGATTAAGGCACCCACATTTCTCAGAACATCACAAGTCAGTAAAATGGCAAAGCAGAGGTGCTCAGCATTCATTTCCTCTCACAAACACTGATTATTAACCATTCATGGAAAATAATTTTGTGGTGTCTCTACCATTCAAAGGAGATGTTTCAGCTACCTGATAGAGCAAGAATGAGAAAAGGCACATTGAAAATGGTAAAAAGAAAAGTTTCACTTACCCATGTGACACAGGTGATCCCTCTCTCCACTGACAGGAAAAACAGCTCAGCCCCAGGGTCCCTTCTGGAGAAAGAAGCCTCAGTGTGGCATGTCTGTGCAGTGGAGCACCACTGGCCTTATGAAGGAATGAATTTTGTCATGTAATTTTGCATTTTACCACATGGCCTTTCTTAACTGATATCACGATAAACTATCTTATCACAGAAAGACAAATACTGCATAATCTCATATGTGCAATTTTTAAAAATGCAAATGTTCAGGGCACTGGAGAAAAAGTGATTATGAACACAAAATTTTATTTGGCAGAGGAGCAAGTTCAATTCTCCTACATTCTTGGTCTGGGGACACAGTTTAGTGATGCAGTGTCCACCTGGAAAGCTCTAAGTCTTGAGTTCAATTCCCAGTTAAAAAAAAAATTGAACTTTATGTTCCATAATTCTGACTTACCTAATTCCATTCCATGATACACTTGAAAATTTCTTTAGAAATAGTTTTAAAATATTTTGTCCTAATAGGCAAGACCTGCCTCAGTCACAGCAATGACATTTATAATGAATTTTGAAAAAGCGAGCCACAGGGTTGGACATTTTCCTGACGCTGGTCAATATGTATGTAAATTGCTTTGGTTTTTCTCCTCCTTCAAATGCTCTACACGGAATTCTAATTGGATTTTATTGCCTAACATCTCATGAAGGCAACAATTTAGACATTTTTCATCTGTAAAATCTTTTACAACAAATTTAATTGTCTAATCAGTTTGTGTTAGTACTTCAGGAATCAAGGATAATTCTTACTGAGGACACAGGATCCTACATTAGAGAGGACAGAGCAAATGGTTCTTGCACGGTAAACTGGAACAAGGACGCAGAATAACACAAAAATGCATTGGCCAATTCAACTTACTGCTCTCATGAAGGTTAAATCAGAGGTCTTCTTTCACCTGTTGGCTGA
The DNA here is from genome assembly GCA_004027455.1 of Hydrochoerus hydrochaeris. Lineage (NCBI taxonomy): Eukaryota > Metazoa > Chordata > Mammalia > Rodentia > Hydrochaeridae > Hydrochoerus > Hydrochoerus hydrochaeris. The sequence goes on along the minus strand of PVLA01007441.1, from coordinate 28,606 downwards.
GGTTAACCTGGTTCTTTCTGAATCACTGCTGATCATCTCCATTTTTTAGAATAAATTGGTCTATTTGAAGATTTTGCTATCTGTTACATGTTGATTACACCCATTTTGCCTGAGTATTCTGGTTTGTTAGTTCCTAATGCAGGAGCTCAATCAAAAACAATCCACTCTCATGAATTTTAATTAATGCTTCTTTTCTATAACTATATTGTATATTAGAGAAACTGCTTTAGCATTTTCCTGTAAAGCTCCCATAGAAATAGCCAAACTTCCTTTTCTTTTCTTTTTGAAGGGGGGACTGTATTTGATCATTGACATTAAACTCATGAGCAAAAGCACTAACACACTTGTCTGCCTGAATCTTACCAAGCAGTTATTTTCCTCTAAACATATAACAATTGTTGGTCACTTTGGACGTTTTGCAGCATCCCAACACTACAATTGTGAGCAACTTTTAACAGGGGTATTGTAGTTAGGGGCTACGGGGACAACAACTCCATACAGGATGCATAATTTATATTATTTATAATGGTGACCCAAGGAGTCAAATACATAGAAAGTGCAGGATATCGGTCCACAACAGTAAAGACCTAGTAAATCCAGCTGAAGGCCTGGATCTCATGGCAATAACTTGTATGAGTTCAGCTGAAACCTCAGAGCCCACAACAATGAGCCATGCAAGTCTATTTCATGGATCTGCACTGGGAAGGCTCAAAGTTCAGTGGTGGAAACTAGAAAGTCTATGCCAGAGAGTGAAGGATCTGTGCCAGCTGACTGAGGGATCTCTAGTGGAGGCAAAAAGCAAAACTCAAAATAAGGACCAGTGCAGCCATTTTCAGTGACAATGAAGTCCAAAGCTCTTCCAACAATAAGAACAGTCAAGTACATATCAGGAATCCAGTATGGCATACTTTTCCAGGAGATTAAACTCCATACATCTCCACTTCTGGAGCCAAGAAATGATGCTCAAAGTAAGAACCAAAGCTCTCCCAAAGTGGACCACAGCCATTCTCAGTGACAAAGTCCCAAGCTCCTCTGATGATAACTTCATATGAGTGGAGTTCATGTCAGGGGAGCCAGCATGACAGGCTCCTCCAGGAGAACCAATGGCTCCAAACAACAACATTTAGGAGAACCCACAATGCTCCTGTTTCCTCTCCAGGTCTCCTTTTTATGCTCCCAAAAGTCCTCAGGTGGGTCGTCCATACTCAGCACCATGCTGATTCAGTTCAGCTAGTGTTTAAGTTGACCACCAGTTAGTTACCTATCCTCTACACAGGGGAATCATTATGAAAGACAGAAAGAGAGAGAGAGAGAGAGAGAGAGATGCAGAGAGAGAGATACAGTGCTGAATAGAAAGCAAAATGGATACTTATTTTTGCAAACTGAAATGATAACTCACAACATTTTCTTGTTTGACCTCCTCTGAGAACATGTAAGAAGAGCGGGTCAAGTTTTGGACAGTGTTTTGCATATCACAAATGACACTGAATGACCATGAATATTGATCTGGAGTTGCAGACACATTTTAAAGACTAGCCACACTTGCAATTTGGAATCATGAGAATCAATAACACTTGTGCAGTTTATATAAAATACATAATTGAGATATATAATTATGCATAATTTGAATGGAGCATGTAATTGTGCATAATTTGAAATCTCAATGTTTTTTGATTAAACTAATTTGTGTGATTAACAGAGAAGGGTTTCAAAAAAATCTTTACAAGATCTAAAGGTGACTGAAATACATTCAAAGAAAACAATCACATCTAGCTAAAAATATTGAATGATTAACAGTATCAGTGTTTATATTTTAAAGTTTGTCTACAATAAAATTCTCATCAAAAGTCCATTCTTATCATAAATAAATATTTTTATGAATTGTATTTCTATAAATTGTAATAGCAATAAGGGATATATAATAACATAAAAATAGAACATAATGTATTTAAAGTCTGATGTACTGCAAATATTCAAAATTCCATAAACACAAGATACATAAGTAAGCCTAATAACAAGATAATATGAATGATGTTAGTGCTTTAATGATATTTCGTATTAAACATAATAAAGACTTAAGTGAAACATAAAGTCCAACAAATGTGAGATGTAGCAATTGAGATGAAGGCAGGCTCCAGAGACAACTGAGGAATACATACTGGACCCCATGTTCCAGATTCCCCTTTTATTAAGGAGTCAATTTTTAAGATTATACAAGTTGTCTTCTGAACCAAAATCTTAATTCCCTAGGGTTTCTTTTCCTTATTTCAGGGGATTCTATCACAATCACTGCCCATGGGGACCTGGGCACCTAGAAGCTGCGTTTAACTGGCTTGTTTGGAAAGCTATAAGCCATGAGAGAAGAGAAGACTTGCTCAGGACAAGGAGGTGCTCATTTTGATACACACAATCCCCGGTGAGGTAAACGAGTGCACATTGATTATCCCTGCATCAAGAGCTGGCTGCTCAGCAGTCACATGACAGCTTTCACGACTCAACTCATTTCAGCTTGGCTCTGAAAAACAGATATGTGGAAGATTTCTTGAGACAACTGATCTCATTTGGGTTTGTGGCTCCTGAATACACTGCTTGCTTCTCACAAACAGTGGCATCTCTGCTACTCTAGGCTAAGACTGGGCAGCAGTTTTAGGAATAAATTGATACATCAGTTTTTCTCCATACCTCAGAATATCTGAGGCAGATGGATGTGGGAAAGGTTGGAATGAGGCAGATGTACTAGTTTATAGGCTGAGAAAACTTTATAAAGTATGATATTTGAGTAACATTTCATTGTGCTGAAAGCAATCCATATTGCATAATCTTTATATAAGAATTGATGGTATGATAATGTTTTAACACTTCATGTAACTGTTACAAATTCATACTAATTGGCTTTAATTCCCATTCCCACAAATTCACGCTAGAGTAGCATTGAGCAAACTAACAGAGTATACTAAGTTTGATTTTTATCTGTTTCATAAACATTATCACCTGCCTCAAAACTCATGTAAGGACAAAGTGGCATAATGCCAGCAATGTAACTAACAAAACAGAAGCTCAATTCTGGTTGACTTATGTTATTCAATTTTAAATGAGGGACTTCAGTTGCAAGCACCATTGACATGGCATTATAAACCATTTATTTCTTTATCCAAAATGTATGTAAAATTTTTCTTCTTGCCTCATTTCTCTGTTAATACATAGCAAAGCAATGAGTAGAATAGAGCTCAATTTTGTTGAAGATAAATACATAAATATGGCTAAAAGTTTAACATTATCATCATGAAACCATTACTGCAATTTATATGGAAACTGTTTACCAAAAAATAATGATATTCCTTTTACTTGTATTTTATCTTTATTCTTCAGGCTTTCATTGGAAACATAGGAAATACATGAAAAGACATCATTTCTATGTGCGATGACTGCAATACAATAAAGATATAAAGAAATATAAAATTCAAAATAACACACTGATGAAAGGTAAGTGTGGTGATATGTAGACACTAAAGAAAGTGTCAGTGATAGTTCAATGTGACTAAGGAGCATAATTCTATAAAGTATGACAGATAAGTAGAGCTTCAGTACCAGTAAAAGGTTGCCAAAGATTGATATGTGCTTGAAAATACCTTGAAGAGTGAAGACAACTTTCATAGATTGAGAAAGCAACCAGCTCTCTAGAGCCAGAAGTGTGGAAAAAAGTATGGTTAGAAAAATTACTTAGTATGTATTGCAGTAGATAAGGGAGAGCATGATTTGCTTGTAATTTCCTAGTTTTCTCTCTTTTTTTTTTTTTTTTTGCATACAGTTGCAGCTCTGTGTGATTTACTCACCTTGAAGACTACAGGGAATTCATGAATCACTGAATAGACTGTTAATGTTAGGATAAAATGAAGTCATAGCAATAAAGCTAAACCCTATGCTGTCTGTACTCCTTTCCATCCATCCCTCACTCGGACCTCTCCTAACTTGGTTATGGATCTCTTTAGATCCTTTCATGTTTTTCTGTTTATCAGTATAATTGCACTTCCATTCTATACTGTATGATTCATTTTGTACACATTCAAATTAATCTGAAAAATAACAATGTTACATTTCATTTGCATATCTGTGATTCAATTCATAAAAATACATAGAATTTCTTTTAAATATATTGAGAATATGATTATAAGCATGCTTGTAATTTTAAAATTTACCATTGTTTTATTATTGGTATTTTCAACAATTCAATTTTTATGCCATTAGAGACTGTTTCACAATAAGCGACACTACTTTTTCCGATGTTAATATGTGAAACTGTTTCAAGGGATGAGAAGTAGTTAAATAATTCACTTAAAAATACTAATTTACTATTTCAGTAGTTATGTGTACTACATTATTTTACCTAAAACTTATTTCAATTATGTGTCCATTATTTTCTTCTCATGAAAAGTAAAACAGACCTGTATAACCAAATAATAGGAGAATGATAATATTTATCATGGTGTCTTTCATTATTTTCAAGGCACTTCCTCAGTACAAAGTATAAAACAAAAAGATTCTTACCAATAAAATTAGATAACTGGACAAACTTTTTCAACAAAATGCTACCAGTGGTTCTCAAAAGTTGCTCTTTCATCCAAATGTTACATCAACATTCTATGTCTGTTGTCTAATAATGTGCTCTATCTTTAGTATCCTATTCATCTTAATTTTAAATTTCCACATTATAAGTAACAGAAAAGTCTTTTTTAGTGATTGTATATCTTCATCCACCTTACTCTTAATTTTTCTACATGTAACCTATTTGATTACTTTGTATTGGGAAAATATATTCATACTTGCTGAGATAAAAAGTAAACAGAAAGACATTGTTAAAGTGTATGAAGAATAGAAGAATCTTAAAAAGAAACACAACTATGTTTGAATGATTCAAAGATTTACTTTAGGACAAACAAGGGAAGGTATATAAAACCCAAAAGCTCAAAGAGTGCTAACATAAATTGAATTTCACAGCAGTGTAAGACCCGCAGAGACTAATTATATTAAATTTCCTTCTCAGGTGCTTTGGGGAATGGCTAATTATGAAAAGAAAGTCTTAGATTTAGGGTAACTTCTTTCAGGACTATGAAATGTGATGTTCATCCATTGTTAATAATCAAATATTGGGGGAAACATTTTTTCCACTATATACAAAACATCCTTTTATGGTCACCCACATAGACTATCCCACCATTAGGGGATTCCATCACTTTAATTAATTGTGAGGGATCATTATTCAGCATCTGTGCTAAAAACTAAGTCTAACACTAACCATGGTTTAACTTGATGCAGATCACTAATCATTCCTGAATCAAAAGTAAGGATAAAAGTTATATGTGTTAATATATGAAATGTTTTTAGGAAATCAACTGATTAATTTTGATGAATGTTAGCTCTAGAAATATTAACTGTTATCGTACCACACAACTTTCCAGTAATCTAGTTTCCCTAAGTTGTTGTACTGTCCAGTAAGTGTCATGATTCAGATGTGACATTCCCCGGCTTTCCAAAGCTACTGTGATGCATATACATAGCTATTTTCATGCTCGAAAGAGAAGATCCATCCCTTGGGACTCTGCATTGAAACAGTGAACTAAGCAGAACTTTTGGGTGTGAACATCAAATTAGGTTGAGAGGCTATGATGTTTCAAATAATTAAAACTGTTTAGTAAGGCCCAGTGTGCTATACATAGTTCAGTCCTCACTCATTGGGCACTCACTTAAGCCTTATTTTTCATGGTCATAAAGCTCTATTTTCTACAGCTATATCTTTCACAGTAAATACGGTGTTTCAGAAACAGTGACTACTCTGTACTACAAATGAAGAAAAGTTGGAGAAAAAGAAACTTCTAGTCACCTATATGACATTTAAAATGTTATTAAAATAATCCTAAAGGGAGCAAGTATCACAAGTAAATCACAGTATTGGAATGAGTGCAGAAATAAAACAATAGAGGTATTGAGGGACAGAGGAAAACCTATGAATTTCATTTGAATGAGTATATGTGTTTATAGTGAGTCAATCAAAAGCCAGTATTTTGATTAATTAGAATAATTAAAGGAAGTGATGAAGCTTATATCACAACATAAAATGTGAAGGCTGAAATAATAGCTCGATGAAATTAGGAGAAAATGCAAATTCTGTCAACAACAGAGTCTTTACAACTACAATGACTTATTTCCTAACACACTTTCCTAAGCACATCCTTGTTATCCATTTTACATGTGTCTTAAGAAGATGTGAGTAAACCTTCTGAATCCACAAACATTGAAAATTTCTGTTATTTGCCCTATGTCAAAGTCACACACTGTTGCATAATATATCAGAAATATTTAGTACAACCTCTAAAACATCAATTCACTATTAAAAACTTGATTCTTTAATTTTCAATTGTTATCATATTCTTCTCAATGAAATATCATAAATTTTTCATAAATATGACTCTGGATGTGGTATGTAAATATTAACTTCATTTAGCTTCTATACATTAGCAAAATTGCACATTAATATTTCATAAATCAATAAAACATGTTAATGTTATTATAATGCAAAAATTTTTAAGAGTACATGTGCAGGATTAAGGAGGTTCATACAGTCCAATGCTTCTCAATAAGAGCAAAATATTTTTGCATCTCTTCATTCAGATATTCTCTGTGTTTTTACATGATGATGTTTTTAAAATAGAGTAAACTTGTTTAAATACCTTATGGTTAAATGATGAGACAATTTCTATCTAGGTATTTCTATTTATTGTATGTGTCCCAATACTCACAGTTCATTGCATTTTGGATTTCATTTTGAAAATTTCAAAACTTATACATTATTGTTCCATGTGTTATAGAGGAAACATCCAAGAAGAGAAATCTAAAACACTAGACTCTTACGATGTCAGTCTATACTAAAACTGATGTTCATTCAACAACCTTCATTCTCACTGGCATTCTTGGCTTGGAGGATGCCCACATCTGGATCTCTATCCCCTTTTCTGTGGTCTACCTTCTAGACCTACTGGGGAACTGTTCACTTGTGTTTATCATCAAGACAGACCCCAGCCTCCACGAGCCAATGTATCTGTTCCTCTGCATGCTGGCAGTGGCTGACCTTGTTGTGTGTGCTACAGCTGTCCCCAGACTTCTCAGCCTCTTCTGGTTTCACAATGGAGAGATTTCCATGGAAGCCTGCCTCACCCAAGTGTTCCTGATTCACTCTTGCTCCACTGTGGAGTCTGGTTTCTTCTTGGCCATGGCTTTTGACCTTTATATAGCCATTTGTAATCCATTGAGACACTCAGCTATTCTCACACACCCTGTAGTTGGAGGAATAGGACTTGCTGTTGTACTCCGGGACACAGCACTTCTCAGTTCTCATCCCTTCCTGCTACGCTGTCTTCCCTACTGCAGAACCAACACAATTTCCCACACCTACTGCGAGTTCATGGCCCTCATCAAGCTGCCTGTGCTGACACAAGAATCCGCAGAGCCTACAGCATCATTGCTGCCTTCATCAATGGGTGGGGGGGGTGGACTTCACGCTGATCCTTTGTTCTTATGTCCTCATTCTCCACACTGTCTTCCACCTCCCCTCCAAGGATGCCAGGCTCAAGACCTTGAGCACCTGTGTCTCCCACGTCTGTGTCATCTTAGTGTCCTACACTCCAGCCTTCTTCTCTTTTCTCACACACAGATTTGGGCATCAAGTTGCTCCCTGTGTTCATATATTTGTGGCCAAAATTTATCTTCTTATTCCACCCATGGTGAATCCCATTATTTGTGGAGTAAGAACAAAGAGAATAAGACATAGATTTATTCAGTTTTCGTCTTTTTCAAAGCCTCATAAGGCAAAGTAGATAGAAATCTCAGAGACATGGGGTAGACAAAAAGTTCCTGAGCAAAGTGCACACTGCATGGGAAGAACTTCAAAAAATCAACAACTTCATGTCATCTAACTAAAAAGTGTTGTGGATCAAAAGAAATCACCAATGGAGTGAAAAGAAAACCCACAGTCTGGGAAAAAAATTCACCAACTATCCCTCAGACAAAGTATTTTTATCTATAGCATATAAAGAATCAAAAAAAATGATACCCCCAAATTTAAAGATCCAATCCAATAATGGGCATCTGAGATGAATATGAACTTCTCAGATGAAGAAACAAAAATGGCAAATATATACACAAAAAATGTACAGCATCACTAGTAATTCAGGAAATGCACATTAAAACAACACTGAGATTCTGCCTCACACTAGAAGAATGGCTGCCATCAAGAAGTGAACCAATAACAAATGCTGACAGGCTATGTGGAAAAGGAACCCTTCTCCTGTGTTGGTGGATGTGTAGACCAGTGCAACCACTGTGGAAATCAGTGTGTACATTCCTCAAACAACTAGGATTGGAGGTCCTTTTTAATGCAGCTGTTCTGGGTACTTTCATAGAAGAAGTGAAAACATACCACAGCAATATTTTTGCACCCAAGTTTATAGCCCCACAATTTGTAATAGATAAATCTTGGAAACAACCTAAATACTCAATCAATTGTGGAATGGATATTTTTATATATGTGATATTTTTATACTATGGAGTATTACTCAACTATAAAAAAGATAAGCTTGAGGCTTTTATAGGTAAATTAATGCAACCTGAAACCATAATCCTAAGTGAAATAAATCAGACTAGCATGTGTAAACATCATATTGTCAAGTAATTTATTCAAATGTACCAAGCAGTCTAAACCCTTAACATCAATATAGAGAAGTTTAAACCTGAATACATTTGGAGATCAGATTTACAGTGAATCAGGAGTTTACAAAATAATATCACCTCTGTCTTTCCTGAATATTTGTAATATTTAGTTTTTAATAATCAGCAGTACAAAAGCCAGTGATTAAGCTCAATGATTCAAGTGCCTGCCTGCCAATTGCAAGATTGTAAGTTCAGGCCCTGGTTTAAAAAAAAAAATTAGCAGTACATATAATGTACATAAATTATTATGCTTACTGTGGCATTTTTTATTATTATTACCAAGTTTATGTGTTCATTTGATATATACATAATAATCACATTCATTGTAGGGAACTTGTATCTTTAACATTACATATCTTAGTTCCTATTTTTATTCCCCTCCCCTCCCTTCAACGCCTTCCCTCCTTATTTACAAACTTTTGTTTCCATTTTATCCTTTTTTACTTACTTTTTTCTTTCCCTTTCCATCCTTCCTAATCAATACCCCTTTCCTTTTGAAGAATTTCTTCCTATTTCACAATATCTTTTATGCATTTGGTTCTTATTTATACTTTCATTTTCTCACACCAAAGTGACTAAATGATACTTACACTTGTGTGTCTGATTTATTTCACTTTGGTGCACTCTCAAATTCCAACCTTTTAGTCGTAAATGTCTCAAATTTTTTCTTCTTTATGGCTGAATAGGTCACCATTGCATTAAAAATGCACATTTTTTAAATCCATTATTGGCTTGATAACCATTTGGGTTGTTTCCAAGATTTATCTATCATAAAAGAACCATTATAAACAAAGTTGCATATATATCACTGTGGTATAATGTATTTAATTCTTTTGAATAGATACCAAGAAGGATAATATATCTCATCCTAGTTTTTGAGGGCTCTCCACACTGATGTGTAGTAGTTACACTAGTCTGCACTCCCAACACCAGTGGAGAATTGTTCCTTTCCCCTACAGCTCCTGTAGTAATTTTTATTGGTAGATTTCTCAAGAGTAGCTATTCTTCCTGGAATGAAATGGAATTTCTATGGGGTTTTTTTCCCATTTTTTTTTTTTTTTTGTACCAGGAATCAGACTCAGGACCTTCCAAGTGAGAGGTAGGCACTGTGCTGCTGAGCTACACCACCAGAAATTCTCAGTGTTTTTTTAATTTGTGTCTGTTGAATGATCTGTGACATTATTTGCCATTTGTGTTTCTTCATTTGAAAAGTGTTTATTCATTTTAGATGTCCATTTTTAGGTTGCTTTGGACTGTCTAAAACCTGTATAACAACTTTGGAAGGATAGTCATTTTTACTATGTTGGTTCTTCCTTCCTAAGCAAGGAATATTTTTCCATTTTCTTATATTCCCTTCAATTTCTTCTTTCAGAGTACTATGTTTTCAATGCTGGCATCTTTTACTTCTTTTTTTAGATTGAGTCCTAAGTATTTCATCCTGCATGTATTTGTGTCTTTTCTTTAGTTTTCTTTACAAGGTTGTCTAAGTGTTTAACAATTTTAATTAACTTTTCAAAGAATCAATGCTTCAAATCATTGATTTTGATTTTTTGTATTGTTTCATTAATCTCAATTGCATTGATTTCTACTCTGGTCTTCATAAATTACTACTTCATTCAAGCTTTCAGCTGATTTGTTTTTCTAGAAGTTTTCTAAAATAAGCTCAAATAAACATTATGCTGTTTATTTGAGCTTATTTTGTTTTTTGATATGAGAAATCACTACTAGAAATATCCTTCATAGGACTGCTTTCATTATATCTCATAAATTCTTGTATGTTATAACATTGTTATCATTTAATTGTAGATACTATTTGTTTCCTTAATGCTATCTGTGTCCCATTGGTTGTTAAATATGGTATTATTCAATTTCCATGTATTTATCAAGTTTTGTGGCTTCTTTGCCATTGATTTCCAATTTCTTTGCACTATCATCAAATAATATACATAGAATAGCTTCAGTACCTTTACATTTACTTCAGTATGCTTTACAGAATATATATGGTCCCTTCTGGAGATCATCCCATGTGCTACTGAGAAGAATGTGTATTCTGATGTTGTAGGGAGGAACACTTGCAGACATCTACCAAATTTATGTGTTCACAGATTTGGTTCAGTTGTGAAGTTTCTTTGCTGAGTGTTTTGTGTAGTTAATTCATCTATCTGTGACAGTGGGGGATTAAGTTCCCCCATTAAAACTGTGTCACTGCTTGTTTTTCATGTCCATTAATATTTGAGTTATATAATTGGGCTACCTGTATTTGGTGAATGTATATGTTTATCATTGTTGTAACCTCTCGGAATTTTCCAAACTAGTATTTAGTGACCTTCTTCATCTCTTTTGATCTGTCTTGGCTTGAAATTTACATTATCTGCAAATAGAGTAACTACACCAGCATTTTATGGATTCCTGTCATGTCTGGTGTTGTTTCCATCCTTTGAATTTCATCCTTTGAGTTTCTTTTTGGGTTAAATGTGTTTCTTCCATGCACCTTACTGTTTCTGCCAGTCTGTTTCTTTCAACTCATGACTGACACCATTTACACTGATAGTTGCAACTGACATGAATTGACTTGTCCTTGTCCTATTATTTTCCTGCAAGTGATTCTCTGTTTCTCTCTTTTTTTAATAACTTGCCCTGCCTGGTGGCTTCTTTCTACTGGTACTCTTTTTTATCTGATTCTAGAATATCTTTCAGAGCATTTTGTGGAGCTGGTTTGGTAGTCATGAATATCTTCAGTTCTTTATTATAGAAATATTTTACATCTTGTTAATTCAGAAAGATAAATTTTAGGACAGGTCAGTCTGGCTTGGATGTTGTTGGATGGTTTGAAATATGTTACTCCAAACTCTCTCTGACTTAAGGGTGTGTGTTGAGAAGTAGGCTGTAATTGCAAGGAATGATTTGTTTCTTCTTTATGTTTTAATCTTCTATTCTATGTCCAATTTCTGCAATCTTGATTATTAAATGATTTGTTGTAGATTTATTGAGGTCATCACTCACAGATGTTCTGTGTGCCTCACTTATCTGGATGTCAGATTCTTTTTTCCTTTCAGGGATGTTTTCTGCTGTTCCTTCCATGAAGAAACTTTTTATACCATTGTGTTGACTCCAATCTTTCTTATGTTATTCTTTGCATAATGTTTCATTGGTTTTTCATGCTCACTCAATATTTTTAAGAGCTCTTTCTTTGTGTGATTGCTAGTGGTAACCCTACCTTCTAGGTCTCATATTCTACCTTCACTTTCTTTCATTTGATCCAGCAAACTATCACTGCAATTTTTAACTTACTAAATATTTCATAGATAAATCCATCAATCTGTTCCATGGATTCCATATCTTTTGTAGATTCAGCAATCATAGTTGCATTATTTTCCTATGAATCTCTATTTTTTTCCTCTTAGTTTACTCTAGTTTTGTTGATCATGTACTTCATTATGATTGGTACTGCCTGTTTTCAACTGAAAAATTATTTCTTTTCTGATTGCCTCAATAGCCTCATGTATATGCTTTTTTAAAACTTCTACTGCAATCTTCCACAAAATTTAGATGGGTAGGTTCTGATTTCCTGTCTCATTGGTCTCTGGATTTGTCCTGGGTTAACTGCAAGTCTAGGGTTCCATTTTACTTACATGTTTGCATTTTCTATTTTTTTTCTGCTTTGGTCATTATATTTTTTGATTATATCTTTGTCTTAATATCGAGCCAAATTTAGGAAATGTCTATTCCTCTGAGATCTCCTTTAGGCAGCTGGCTGCTGTTATTTGTGTCCATGCCATGATCCTATTTTTCCACATTATTATGGATGAGGAGCGGTGTCTCTTGGCTCAGCACACAGTTCTTTGGTGCTAGATGATGTGGATAGTTATGACCATACATCATCACAGTGTTGTCACACAAGGATGAGAAGGAAATGACTAAGGTAGTACAATTAAGTATTAGTAAGAATATCACAAAGCACAGCCTAAAAACTGACGTGTGGTAACTGCTAATTTGATCTTTCTAATCATAAGAGCAAGATGTATAGTTGTACAACACCCAAAATAAATCAGGACCTTTAATCTACTGAGCTTCTCCTTGGTAGAGTGATTGATCTGTGAGGGAGGAGAATTTAAGATGGACAGGGGACAAAATGGAGAGAAACATAGTAGAGGCAAGGCTGAAGGATGAAAGAAGATAATCCAAACTTTGGGAGGTTTGATAAGAGGATTGGAGACAAAGACTGAAGGAGAAAGCAAAAGGATATTAAAGTAAATGAGAAAGACTGGAGACAATGTCCAGTCACATGAAAATATGTGAGAATGAAGGAAAACCATTGAGGAAGGAGTGAGAAAAGGCAGTAAAAACAAACCAAACAATAAAAGTCAAAGTGTAAAAAACACCCTCCATAAAATAAATGAAATTTTTAAAAAATGAAAGCAAATTTTAAAAAAGGAAAGAAAAAATAAAAATAAAAACCTTCCCTTGGAGGTTTTTTCAACATATATACAAACATATGTATACAAACATATGTAAAGAAAAAATAAAAACATTCCCTTGGAGTCCCTAGTTCTGTATTAATTCTCTAATAAGAGCTGGCACCTGTACTGAGTAACTCTACCAACTCTGCAGTAAAATTACTGCTGGACACAAGGCTGGTTTTGGCCACACCACTGACTCCCGTCATGAATCGGTTCTAGGGCGAGGGAGTGCTCTTGACCCAAGGCCAGCTGGAGATGTTTGCCTGCTTGCCCACCAGTCCCAGAGCAGAACTTTGCTTCCAGTCCTTTGTAGCTTGGGCTAATATTGGTTTCTGGTGGCCACCAGAGCAGTGTCTGCGTGGTACCAGCTTCTAATTCTCCACAGAATTCCCCCGAGTTTTCTGTCCAAATGCTGACAATCTATTGTGACCTGAAAAAAAATGAGCTGTATAAATAAATATGCCCCAATTTAAAATGTATGTTTTAAAGGATAAACGTAATGTCGGAACAAAATTATATATAGTTACAACATGTATATATGTATATATGCATGTATATGTATGTACACATAAATATATAAGTATACTTATGTTTGTATATATGTTGAAAAGATAACTATCAGTGAAACAGTGCTGGTAAAAAGTAAGATTTCTTTCAACTTCTCTTGGGTAAAAGCTTCAAGGCGGTCTCATTACTTTCTTAAAATCATAATGAATTTGTTGCACATCAGCATCTTGTTTGTGTGTTTGTGTATTAGTCATAAATATAGATATTATGAAATATTATAAACATTTAACACTTGTACTTTACTTGTGTCACAAATTCCAGGAATTTTATTTGAAAGTAATAAGAAAATGAAAGCTCATGAACAGTTCTAAGAGTACAAATGAAGACAGGGCCAAGAATAAAAACAAAATATTTCAATACAAGTAGTAATACTGGTAACACTAACAACTATCTTGTATTCATTATAACAGAGAGAACACTCTAGTAATTACTTTTGAAACAATATATTATCAAGTCTCTTCCTAATCTATGAAATAATAATTGACTCTATTTATCAAATGAAGAAACTAAGGATAAACAACACATATAGCATTAAAGACAGACTGAAGCTAAATTTTGTTTAGCCATTAAAATCATATGAAGAAGGACAAGACAGTGGAGAAAATAATGACAAAATAACTTTTGAAACTTCAGAAAACTCACAGAACTATGAAAGGCAAAACAAGCAACTCTTCTTCCCATAGGCTTAAAGTATAGTAATAACTTATATAATGTTATAATATTACCTCCTAGTTGTTAAAATATGTTTTTATATTGGGGCATATTTATTCACATGGCTCATTCTTCTTCTCCTTTATCTAAAATGTGTAAATTTATTTTCATAATTTTTTATCTCAGCTCACATTCTTTTATCCCTAATTATATATTACGCTTTCTAAATTTGTGTGTCCTCAATTCCTGTCTCTTATATGATAAAAGGTTTATTCAAAACATAGTTTTCTTCTTCAAACCCAAACCACAATTGTGACATCGCTACACAAAATGTTATAATAAAGCATTTGTTTTCCATTCATTCATCTCCACACTCCATTTCCTTATATATTTGTCAGTCCTTAATCAATTGCATAATTGTATATGTTGAAAATATTTACTATGAAATCACAAGATATCATTATATGTTCTTTGGGGGAGAATGAAAAGGACAGAAACTTCTAGAAATGGAAAAAAAAAGAGATAGCAATGCAAAATGAAAAGATATTGATACAGAGAGACTTGTTGATCAAAGGAGAAATATATAAACTAACATTAGACTGATATTTGGTCCGACTGTGTACAAATATAGCCAATATTCTAAATCCTATTTTGAATCTGCAATCAGTCTTCAAAAATTACATAAAAGGTTCCTGAGGGATTGCTATTTGCCATAAATGTTAGATACCAAAATTTAGGCTATCACTTTCTGTACTCAACAGCATACCTAAAAGGAAACCAAGATAAATAAACATTCCTGTCAAGCATTTTTAATGTACAAAATATTATAAGGCATTTCTCTGCTGGAAAAATCAATTTAATATGCATTAGATGCTATTGCTTTTGATTGCTTATGAACAAATTTCTCTTCACACAATCATAGATCTGCTTGGTTCTAACTTCATAGATGATAGGATTAAGCATTGGTGGGACCACTACATATAGACTGTCCAGGAGTATATGGATAATATGGGAGACATTTCTGCCAAAGCGATGGGTCATGAAGGAAAAGAGGGCCGGTGTATAGAAGGCAAGGATGACACATACATGAGACCCACATGTGCTGAGGGATTTGAGTCGGGCTTCCTGAGATGGGAGACGGAAAACAGCACAGAGTATCTGAACATAAGACAAGGCGATTGCTATGATATCAAAAACCAAAATTGAAATTATACCCAAGCCATAAATGATATTGACCTTGATACTGGCACAAGACAGGCGAGCAAGACCCATGTGCTCGCAGTAGGTCTCGGGAATGACACAATTCCCACAAAAGGGCAGTCAAAGTATGAAAAACACAAATGGGATAACAGAAAGAGATGACCTCACTAGCACACCAAAACCAATCACAGAAACAACCATGTTGGTGAGAACAGTGCTATAGCGGAGTGGGTTGCAGATGGCCACATAGCAATCATAAGCCATGGCCAACTACTGACTCCATGCCAATGAATTTGTGGATAAAACACATCTGGGCAAGACAGGCATCAAAATTTATCTCTCTGAAATTAAACCAAAAGATTCCAAGCATCTTTGGGGTGGTAGCTGAGAGACCCAAGTCAATTGTAGCCAACATGGCCAGAAAGTAGAACATGGGCTGATGTAGGTTGCTCTCAGCCATGATCACTGACAGGATTGTGAAGTTCCCCAGAAGTGCAATCAAGTACACAGCACAAAAGGGAAAGCCGACCCAGAGGTGATGAATTTCAAGTCTTGTAATCCCCAGGAATAAGAAAGAGGAGTGGTGGAACAGGGTGTCATTGGGAAGGGTCATCCTGCTTGATAACACATAAGCCAGTGTTCCTACTCATGTATATTCATCAATCTGTAGGGCATCAGGTAAAAAAGTGAGTAGAGCTGGAATCTAAATGAAAGACAAGACTATCATTCCACTATCCATATCTATTCTTGAATTCATTCATACAACTTCAAATACATATATAGAACACTGAAAAAATCGCATTCTGAATGACAAGGCCCTGGAGGAAGTTATGCTGTTTAATTAAAAAAAAATAAGAACTGATTAAGGTAGTCATGGTGGCACACACCCATAATCCAAGCTCTCTGGGAAACTAAGGAGCACTGCAAATTAGACAGACCCTAACATGGAAAATTTAGCAATTCATGAAGAACCTATCTCAAAATAAAACATATAGACATACACACACACACACACTCCACATAGATGAGTGAATGAACAGCTACAGATGTAGTTAAGTGTGAAGACCCTGGGTTCAATATCTAGGAACACACACACACACACACACAGTTGTACAGAATATACTTGTTAGGTCCTTTATTCTCTGTTAATTTGTAATAAATTTATATTTGGTACCATGCATATTTTGCCTCAACACTTAATCCATTGGTGATATTCACTGATCATCACCTAAACAATTTACTTTCACTTAGCCACAGGGATTCGCCGGAACACCCAGGGATTCATTTCTGTTCATCCTACTTCGCTAGATGGTAACACAAAGGTGATATACGAGAAGTGTATTAAATTATTAATAAGAATTCTTTTTAAAATTTCATTTAAAATATTAAAAGTTAGCTAAATGATGAAAATTAATACGTTCAATAATATTAATTTATTATAAAATAATAAAGTGTCACTTACTGAGGTACCTACCACTACTTGAAATTCAGTGTCAGAACCTGTGCCATATCCTAAGTAATCTCTATAAACACTTACAGGGGAACACTTTGAATATATATGAAAAAGAAAATGGACCTCAAACACTTTAAAGTCTCATCTAATGGGTGAAGTACATGTTGACAAAGCAAGGAGAAAGTATACTGCAAAAAGAGTGAATGCCAGGAAAATGTGTCAGTAAGAAAAAAAAAAGTCATACTTTATCCGAGGCATACATAAAAACACACCCCAGCCACATATATTCACAGATGCAATTTCCTTAAAATTCACATCTGTTTGTATAAGATAATCAATATCAATAAATACAAAGGAATCATGACTTGAGTAGTTTAAGAAATAAGGCAAATGAAATGGAAAAAAATATACCGGGTACAAAGACAATTTAGTCAGCATTCCAGGTGATTAGAAGCAAGGAAACTTACCTACAGCTGCACAAATAATTTTGTATACTTAGAACATTGAAGGGGTTATGTTTTCAAAGCATTTGGACTTTTATTGTCTATAACTATTTCATAGTAAATGTTTCTTTTGATCATTTGTATCACTAGAGGAGCGATAGTGATTACAGCAAAAATTTCAGTAAAACACTCAGGCCATTATCTAGATATTGATATGCTAGTGGAACAAAACTCAGAAAAGAGGGCCCATGTTACACAGACAGTAGACAAGTGAGTTTAAAATGGTCAACGAAATGGAACTCTGAAGAGGAAACAGCAAACATTTGAAAAGAAACAAAGCCAAGAACAATAGAGATTATTTGGAGGATACACTCTGTAGAGCACTCAGAATACAGTTTTTCTTTTATATCTTATGTTTAGAACAATGAATACTTTAAAAAAAAGTCTGACACACGTAACATAAGAGTGAGTGTAGGATACTTCCAGTCATGGAAATAGTTTTAGTATAATATATCAATGTAAGTAACAATGCAGATTGTATATTAAATAAAACTTTCTATTTTTCTAAATGACATTTATGAAAAATAGGAAACTAGTCAAATAGTGTTAGAAAGTAATAATCTTTTTTTTCTATTTTAGCATGATTACAATATAAAGTATAGCAGAAAAGGAAACTTTTAGCTAAGAATTGTGTGACTGACATAAATTTAAATTTATTTTAACTGATATATACAGACAAATGTATTCTTATCAATGAAGCACTCATAATTAAAGGAAAAATGAACTGCTTTTCATTTTATTATGATGGAAGAGATAGTATTGTATTCTGAATTACAAATAAAGCAGTGGAAAATTGCATATCTTAAATCAGATGATTTTATTCTAGAGTAAGGCAGTGTGTAAGTAGCTATTTAAATATATATACAGTGATTTGGACACCTGGTAGAATTAAATGGGGACATATACAAAATAATGAAATTTTGTACTTTTCAGTCATAAATCAATACCAATCAGTGACTGACTATATCAGAAATCATAACAACATCATCATTTCCTAGCCACAAAATTTTAAAAAATTTGATTGATCCTACTTTGTTTTTATTTAAGGAGAAAAAAAACATGTAAAGAGTAGAGATAATACAGAATTTCAAAAAAAAGACAAACAGTAAGAAATCACTAGTTGATAAATTACATATTGTCCTCTTAGAAATAGTTGTTCAAGTTACAAAGTTAAAGCATACAAAGTAGCTATTCAAACAAGTGAGACTGTAAACATGCATGCATAAGTCTCTACATGTATTTCTATCCTTTCTGTATTAGAGGGAAAAACAAAACATAGCAAGACAAAACAAAGCAAATTCTTATAAAAACATAAAACCAAAAAGTCATGTAAAACCACAGTACAAGATGATCTACAATGATTACTGTGTTGTTTCTTATTATCTTCAATAGAATTGTCTATATCATCAGGCATAAATGAATACAGCACTATAATTGAATATAGCAGTACATAACAATATTAGTAAAAATAAAACATTGTAGACAGTATAAAACTTCAAAGACAGGTAAAAATCAAACTAGAGTGGATATTCTAAGTGAATCTTGTCATCTTAAGTGCAGTTGCCTATACTCTCAGACTTGATACTATCAATTATATCAGCTTTGAATAAAATCTATCAACACAAAACAGCGATCTAACAAACCACATTCAATTGCGATCAGTCATGGTTAAACAGTGTAGGTTATTTAGAGCTTTAGATTAAGTTAATAGGAAATTAAGGATGATTACCATACTATATCCTGTCATTTTTGGGATAACTGTCTGTGCCCTCAAATCTAATGCAGGTAGAATGACTGGAACAGAATGTGATACATCTAAGCAGAGTGGAGTGAGTAATGTGGGTTTTAAATCCTGGTGCACTATTAACAATATAGTGTATCAAGGCCATCTATGTTAGAGATTCTAGCCATTCTTCTCTGCCTCATTTTTGCTATGCTGTTTTTCTGCCTTTGCCTACTTTTTTCCTTTATTCTACTGCCTGCCCTGGTCATTGAGGTCTTTCTGCCACTGTTCCTGAAATCCTGGTATTTTTTTTCTCTTTCTAGAATATCCTTCAGTATTCTCTGTAGGGTTGGATTGGTGGTCACAAATTCTCCCAGTTCCTCTATGTCATGGAAGCATCTTGTTTCTCCATTAATTTCTAGTGACAGCTTTGCAGGGTACATCAATCTGGGCTGGAGGTTATTTTCTTTCAGGGCTTGGAATACTTCGCTACAAGCTCTTCTTGATCTGATGGTCTGTGTTGAGAAGTCTGCCATGATCTTGATGGACTTACCTTTAAAGGTAATCTATTTCTTTTCTCTGATGGCTTTTAATATTCTGTTTTTATATAGAATTTCTGGTATCTTGATTATTATATGTCTGGGTGTAGCTCTGTTTCAGTTGTAGGTGGCTGGAGTTCTGTATGTTTCACATAACTGAATGTCATTTTCTTTTCCCATGCTTGGGAAGTTTTGCTTAATCATTTCTGTGAATAGCCTTTGTAAGTTGCCTATTTGTATTGCCGCTTCTTCATTCACATTTCTTATTCTTGAATTATAGATTCTTTTGTTGTTTTCTAGTCTTAGTATTATTACTGCCTGTTTCCTTATTTTTAAGAGATCTTTCCTTTCATGACCACACATTGCAAAGTTGTCTTCAAGTTTTGATAGTCTATCCTTAGTTTCTTTTAAGGAGATTTGCCAGCTTTCAATGGAGTTTTTAATTTCCTGGTAATCTCTTTGAATCTGCTTCATGTATTCTATATTTTCTTTGTATTCTTTATCAAATATTTCTCTCTTATTTTTATGTTCCTCCCTTCTTCTGTCTATATCTTCCTTAGAGATGCTTAGCATTTCTTTTATTACTCTAATCATATCTTTTTTATCTGATTTAATATTTCAGTTTTGAGCTTGTCTACAAGGTCCTTAAGATATCTTTTAATGTCTATTGAAGCCATGTCTGATGTTGCATGTTTGCCACCTTCAGCCTCCTTTGTTTCTCCCTCTCCTAGATCAGTGCTCTCAGGGTTTTGGGCTGGGGGCCTCCTCTTGCTTCTGTCTCCTGTCATGGTCCTGGCTCCTCCACGCAGCTGTACGGTGGAGGTCCCAGCCTCCTTCCCTGTTGGCCACAGTTCCTCTGAAACACGCTGGCAAGGGACCTTCACCCTCTCCTGCCTATTCTTGTAACTGAGGTGTAAGCAGGGGATGCATATGCTGGCCCCTCCCCCACCAGGCCAGCCAAACTTCAGGGGCCTTCACCAGGTTAGTGCGTTCTAGGTGCAGAGAATTGATTTGGGAGGGCTCATTGGGTCACAGCCATGGGCTTTACTCAGTTCAAGCAAATCCACAAATCTGCTCTGAGGAGGGAGCAACCAACTGATGTTAGTTACTGTAGTTCCCAGTTCAGTCTCCTCCTGCTAGATTCCAACATGTCGCCCATTTGGTAGCACCCTTCCCCTGGGTGGGGGTGTCTCATTCCTAGCACTGACTGTGGATTAATAAATGTCCCTTCGCTGGCTCTGCTCTCCATTGGGCTTACCAACCCCCAACTTCATCACAGCTGTGGCTCCTGTGAGTGGTGGCAAGAATGAGTTTGGATGGCTCTGCTGGCCTGCACAAATTTGCGAAATCAGGCCTGCACAGACTTGGCAGGTGGCAGAAAATGCTGTGTCCAGTAATTTTAGCTGCTCCAATTGTAGCTCCGAGACTGTGTGTTTGACAAGTTTTTATGTTTTAATTTCATCATGTGTCAAGAGGATCCATCTCCCTTTTTCTGGATCTCTCCAGGATGTTTTATTCTGGCATATGTGTTGTTTCTTCTGGGAGGTTTGTATTTTGTTGCTCACTGATTGGCCATCTTTAGCTTCTCCTGATCCTACTTTTTAAAATCAATACAATTGTTTCTCACAATGAAACTTATTAAAACTATTATTATTTATTTGATTATAACCCAATGTGCTGTATTACATAGACTCATGAGTTCTTGGATCAGTCTAATAACTGCCTTATGATTACATTCAAAAGAAAATAAACATGCATTGTCTGTTGGTTGTGTCACATTCCACAACCATTTTAAAATTTTTGGCCCCATTTTTATCTACAATGAGATGGTAAAGAGAAACATTCCTACAAATTTCACTAAATTAAAATGGGCCACTATTTTAAGATACTTGAAACCATATTCCAAAGATATTATTCTATGCTTTATGTTTTAGAGATCAGCAGACTGATTTCATAAAATTTATATCAAATAGGTTCAGGCTGTTCTCCAAATGGTTTAAGTATTCTCCAAATGGTTTCTCAAAATGACAATTCATAGCCATAAATCTTCATTTTCTAAGCTTCATCTTTAGACTTCTTTCCCCAAAGTGTTTTTGTCTGCTCTTTTTGTCTTCTGCTTTGCCTCTGTCTCTTTGTCCCTCTCTAGGTTCTATGGAAGCACTTGTCAAAAGAGAGACAGGAAAGACTCACCAGACTGAGCCCAAAATAGAATCCTGTCTTTTTTTTCTCAGCCCACCCTGGTCACTTTTATGAGATTACTTCTGCTTACCTCACAGGTACTTGAAATAGAAAATGCACTAGAGATGGTTTATAAAGCCAAAAACAAAATTTCTGAGTAATGTTGTCTTGACTCAGGAAGGTTGTAAAATTAAGGTTCTCACATTGCCAAGAAAATCAAGTCAGTAAAATGGCAAAACAGAGGTACTGAATATTCATTTCCCCTGACAAACACTGATTACAAACCATTTATGGAAAATAATTTTGTGATATCTCTGCCATTCACAGGAGTTGTCTCAACTACCTGGTGGAGCAAGAATGAGAAAAGGCAGATTGAAAATGGTAAAAAGAAAAGTTTCATTTATCCATGTGACATGGGTGGTACTTCTGCTCACTTAAAGGAGAAACTGCTGGGCCCCAGGCTGAGTGTGGCATGTCTGTGCAGTGGAGCACCTTTGGCCTTAAAAAGGAATGAATTTTGTCATTTAATTTTGTCATTTGTAACAACATGACTGTACTTAACTGATATCAAGATAAACTATCACAAAAAGACAAATACTTCATGATCTTATGCATGCAATTTTAAAAAACGCAAATATTCAACTCAACAGATAGGTGGCCTGGGCACTGGAGAAAAAATGTTTAAGGACATAAATCTTTAGCTGAGCAGAGGAATAATTTCAAGAACTCTATGTTCAATAATGGCAACTATACTTAAAAATATTCTATTATATACTTGAAAATTACTTTAAAAAGTAGTGTTAACATTTTTTTCCTGCTAGTATGCAAGACCTGCCTCAGTCACAAGAAGGACATTTGTCATGAGCTTTGAAAAAGTGAGCCAGAGAGCTGGACATTTCCTGACTCTGGTTAACATGCATGTAAATGTCTTTTGATGTCAGCCTTATCCAAATGCTCTACATTGGATTTTATTGTCTGACATCTCATAAATACACCAATGTTGAGATTTTTCCTCTTCAAAATATCTTTTTTCCAATAATTTATTTTAAGTATCTAATCAGTTTGTATTACTAATCCATGAATCAAGGATAAGCCTATCTGAAAATGCAGGGTTTTCCATTAGAAAGGACAGAACAAAAGGTTCTTGCACAGTAGATTAAGCAGGAACAAGGATTCAGAATGACAGAAAATTGGATTGGTTAATTTCAGGTTATTTTTCCGGATGAGATTGAGCTGGTTCTTTCTGATAAATTATTATGCATATCCTACATTTAGGAGACCCTGGTCTGTTTGAGGATTTTTCTGTTTCACTTTCACTTTGTCCTGTTGATTTGGTTCTACATTTTCCTGGTCTGTTAGCTCTTAATGCAGAAGCTCACTGCAAAGCAATTTGCTCTCATGAATTTTAATTAACGCATGTTTTCAATAACTATATTGCACATTAAGGATGTTATTTTACCACTTTCCATACCAACCTCTTACACAAATAGGAAAACTTCCTCTTTTGGAAAAGGGGTAGGGTGTTAAATGCTTATTCAATATCATTGAACTTATAATCAAATCATTGAAACCCATGCCTGCATGAAACTTATATCTAAGTTATTTCATGCATAAAGCATAGAACAATCCTTGGTCACTTTAGTCATTTCTCAGCACCTCAATACTGTACTTATGAGGCACTTTGACTAGGATGATTATTATGAAAGAGATGAAAAAATAGAGAGGTACAGCACTGAAGAGACAGTAAAATGGATACTTGTTTCAGGGAACAAAATTATCCATTTTACTGTAACTGTAACTGAAATTTGTAAGTCAGAACAGTATTTGTTTGATCTCACCTGGGAACGTGAAAGCCAGTTAGTTAAAATTTCTGGTAGTTTTTGCATGTTGCAAATGACATTGATTGACCGTGAATATTAATTTGGATTTCCAAATATATTTTAGAGATAAAAATTTATGACTTGAAATTATGAGAATCAATTGTATATGTACAGTTTATATAAAATGCATACTTGACATAAAGCATTATGCATAATTTGAATTAAAAATGTAATTATTCATAATTTTAAATTGTGAAGCTTTATAATTAAATTGTGTGATTCACACAGAACAGTTTCAAAAATTCATTTAAAGACCTAATGGTGACTAAAATGCATTCAAAATTAATAATAAGCATATCTAGCTAACAATATTGAATGATCACAGTAACAGTATCAATTTTTCTACATTAGTATTTAGATATAATAAAATTCTCATCAAAATTCCATTCTTATTGTAACTAAATATTTTTATGAATTTTCTTTTTTATAAGTCACAATAGGAATAAGGGATATATAGTAACATAAAATTTAGAATATGTTAAAAATGTGAAGTCTGATATGATGTAAATATTCAAAATCGCATAATTACAAAATATAAAATTAAGCCAAATAACAAGATAATATGAATGATGTTAGTATTTTAATGATAGTTTAATGTAATACATAAAAAAGATTATGTGAAACAATAAGATTATGTGACCAACACATGTAAGCTACAGCAGTTCTGCTGAAAGGCAGGCTGCAGATACAGTGAGGGACACATACACTCCCCTCATGTGATTTTTAAGGTTATAGAAGTTGTGTTCTGAATCGAAATCTTAACTCCCCAATGCCTCTTTTCCTTACATCACAGGGAATCTATCACAATCCCTGTCCACAGGAAACTGAGGCACCAAGAAAGTGTCTTTAACTGGGCTCATTTGGAAAAGCTGTAAGTCATGAGAGAAAGGAAGACTTTCTCAGGACAAAGAGGTGCTCATTTCGATGCACACAATTCCTGGTGAAGTAAAGCAATGCACATTGATTCTCCTTATGTCAAGAACTGTCTGCTCAGCAGTCACATGAAGGATTTCGTGGCTCCACTCAGAACAGCCTCACTCTGAAATATTGGCCATGGCAATCTTTAATAACTTTTTGCTGCTATTGAACCTCTACTCATCTATCAAATTTTATGACATTCTCTTCCTAGTTTCATTGAACTAGCATTGACACCTTCCTCTGTTGTCTCTATCTGCACTCAGCTTTCATCAGTGTCATGTAGCATTTTATATTTTTTCATATTTTTCTTCTTTATTCCACTGCTCATATCTCGCAAACAATGGCATCTCTACTATTATAGGCTAAGACGGGGCAGCAGTTTTCCTTAGGAAGAAATTTGTTTACATAGTCATCAGTATAATTGTACTTCCATCCTATACAAATGTATGATTCATTTTTGTAAACATTCAATACTAATAGAAAAATCATACTGTTATATTTTATTTGCATATCTGTGATGCAGTTCATAGAAATACAATGTATTTCTTTTACATATTTTGAGAAGATGATTATAGACATGTTAGTAATTTTAAAATTTACTCTTGTTTTATTATTGGAGTTTTCAATGATTCAATTTTTATGCCATTAGCAAGTGTTTTACACTAAGAGTCACTTTACTGATTCCCAAGTTTATAAGTGAAGTTTATAAATGAAATTTAGGGATAAGTAGTTAAATCATTCAGTTAAAAATACTATTTTTAGTAGTAATGTTTTCTACATAACTTTAATTAAATTTTGCTTCAACTAACAACCCTATAAACTGTTTGTATTCCTTTTATGTAAAATAAAACAAATTTTTACACTTAAGTAATAGGAAAATAAAAATAATTGTTATACTTTCTCTCATCATCTTCAAAGTAGCTGCCCAGCATAAGACATAAACCAAAAGATTCTTATAAAAATAAAACAAAACAAAACAAAGATAGCAATCCTTTTTTATTCAACTGCCAATTGTCCCTAGATGTTCCTCTTTAATTCAAATCTTATATCAATTTTAATTTTCCTTTGATAAAATATTCTCTATGATTAGTATGCTGTTCATCTTAATTTTAAATTTCCACATTGTAAGAGAAAAACCTTAATTTACATGCACTTTACTCTTAATTTTTTCTTCCTGTAAACTGTTCAATTACTTTGTACTGAGAAAATATATTTACATTTGTTTAGAAAGAAAAGTTAAACAATGAGACAGATGGTTACTGTGTATGAGAAATACAAGAATATTAAAAACAAAAAATCTGTTTAAATGAGTCAAAGACATTTTAGGGCAAATAGAGTAAAATATGTAAAAGTCAGAAGCTCAAAGAATATCGCCATAAACTTAATTACAGAGCAATATGTAAATGCATAGCCTAGTTATGTTAAAACTCCTTCTCAGGTGTTTGGGGAATGGCTAGTTAGGAAAACAAAGGCTTAAATTTAGAATAACTTCTTAATAAGTTATTTGGATAAGCTTTTTTTTGTTGTTTTTGGTTATATACAAAACATCCTTTCTATAGTTACCCACATAGGCCTTTACACTTAGGGGAAACCATCACTATAATGAAATGTGAGGACTCTTTACTCAGCATCTGTGTTAAAAACTAAGTCTAACACTAAAAAACTCTAAGCTTAAAAATGTCTAACACTAAAACCAGTTGTTTAACTTTATGCAGATTACGAATCATTCCTGAATCAAAAGTAAGGATAAAACTTATGTGTTAATATATGAAATGTTCTTTGAAAATCAACTGATTCATTTCAGTGAATGTCAACTTTAGAACTGTTAATTGTTATCTTGTCACACAACTTTCCCGTCATCTAATTTCCTGAAATTTTCTTACTGTCCAATAAGTGTCATGGTTCAGAAATGGCATTCTCCAAGCTTTACCTGGATCCATGTAACCTATTTTTATGCTCAAAAGAGAGTATTCATCCCTTTAGACTCTGAAGTTGAAACAGTGAAACGAGCAGAACTTTTGGGTGTGAACATCAAAGACCAGTTAAGAGGCTGTAAGGCCTTAAATAATCACAACTGAGTGCCGAGGGCCAGTGTGCTGCACATCGTTCAGTCCTGCTCTGCTGGACACTGACTTAAGCCTTATTTTCCATGAGCATAAAACTGTATCATCTATGACTATGTCTGTAACATTAAGCAAAGTGACTCAGAAACAGTGCCTATTCTGTTAAAATGTAAAAAAAGTGAGGAAAAGATGAAGAAAAAGAATGGGAACCTGTATGAATATCAAAATGCTGTTAAAATAACCTTAAAGGGAGGGAGCACATGAGCCAATTTCAGTAAGGCAGTGAGGGTGAGGATCAGACCATGTAGATATCTGAGGAAAAGAGGGAAAATTATGAACTGCATTTGAATGAGTAGATGGCTTTATAGTGAAGTCAATCAAAGCCAGTGTTGTGACTAATTAGAATAATGAAAGGAAGAGATGAAGCTTATACGACAGGTTAGAATGAGATTGTTGAGACAATGGCTCAAAGAGATGCAGAGTAGATGCAAATTCTGTGGTCAAAGAAGAGATGGTAATAGCACAGTGATTTATTTTCTAACACACTGTTTTAAGCACATCCTTGTTATCCTGCTTAAATGTGTCCTCCGAAGATGTGAGTAAAACTTCTGAATCCACAAACTTTGAAAATTTCTCTGTTATATTTCCTATGTCAGAGTCATACTATGTTGCATGATATATCTGAAATATTTTGGCTAACTCCTAAAAAAATCAATTCTGTATTTAAAGCTTGATTCTTTAATTTTTTATTGTATTTTTTCTTCTCATTGAAAGACAATAAATTTTTCATGCGTTTGACTGAATTTGGGTATGTGAATCTTAACCTCATTTAACATCTATACATTAGCCTTAATGCACATCAAAATTTCATAAATCAATAAAGCATGTCAATGTTAACATAATGAGAAAATGCATTAAGATTACAAGTACAGGAATAAGGAGGCTCGTATAGTCCCATGCATCTCAGTAAGAGCAAAATATTTTTTGTATCTCTATATTCAGACATTCTCTGTGCTTTTACATGCTGATATTTTTAATGCAGAATAACCTTGTTGTAAAACCTGACTGTCAAATAATGAGATAATTTCTATCTAGGTATTTATATTTATTGTATTTTTCTCATGACTCAAAGTTCACTGTATTTTGGATTTCATTTTGAAAATTTCAAAACTTATACACTATTGTTCCATGTGCTACAGAAGAAACATCCAGCAAGAGAAACTAAAACACTTGACTCCTGTGACATCAGTCTACAGTAAAGCCGATGTCCATTCAGCAACCTTCATTCTCACTGCTATTCCGGGGTTGGAGGCTGCCCACATCTGGATCTCTATCCCCTTTTCTGTGGTCTGCCTTCTAGACCTACTGGGGAACTGTTCACTTGTGTTTATCATCAAGACAGACCCCAGCCTCCACGAGCCAATGTATCTGTTCCTCTGCATGCTGGCAGTGGCTGACCTTGTTGTGTGCATGAGGCTGTCCCCAAACTCCTCAGCCTCTTCTGGCTTCAAGATGGAGAGATTTCCATGGAAGCCTGCCTCACCCAAGTGTTCCTGATTCACTCTTGCTCCACTGTGGAGTCTGGTTTCTTCTTGGCCATGGCTTTTGACCGTTATGTAGCCATCTGTAATCCATTGAGGCACTCAGCTATTCTCACACACCCTGTAGTTGGAGGAATAGGACTTGCTGTTGTACTCCGGGGCACAGCACT
>PVLA01007440.1:0-105089 GCA_004027455.1 Hydrochoerus hydrochaeris | reverse complement strand
GCTCTCTTCCCGTCCCCTTTTCCTTCCTTCTCGTCTTCTCCTGTCCCCACCTCCTGCACCAAGATCAGAGATGAGGAACCCTCAGTCCCCCATGAGGAACCATCCCAGAGGCACCCACCAGCTGGGTTTGCAGATCACAGTTACAGCAACAGCTGGACAGGGTCCAGACAGTGCAGCTCACCCACAGCCCACCTCGTGGGGAACCCACAGTCCTGTGTCTACTGACCTTGTCGGTTCCATGTGCCGTGGTATGGTGACACACACCTGTCATTCCAGCACTCAGGAGGCTGAGGCAGGAAAATTACCATGAGTTCAAGGCCAGCCTGGGCTACATAGTTCAAAGGCAGCCTGAACTATACAATGAGACCCTGTCTCAAAATAAAACAAAATACAAACAAAAAAAGCAGAGTCAACTCCTTCCAAGTTTGCTTTATTTAATGGGTTGAAAAACCAAGGTCCAGAGGAAAGAAGTAGGCAGGATTCCCTAAGGTCAGTCCTGCGAGTCCCTTCCTTGCAGGGGACCCCGCAATGCAAGTGGCCTGGCCCAGGCCAGGGAAGGGGACACAGAATGGGCCCTCCTGGCGCTGACTTGGGCTCTGGGTTCCAGTGCTCCGTGCCCTGTGGCGTGGGACAGAGGACCCGAGATGTGAAGTGCGTGAGCAACCTGGGGGATGTGGTGGCCGACGAGGAATGCAACGTGAGGCTCCGGCCCAGTGACCTTGAGAACTGTGACATGGGGCCCTGCGCCAGGAGCTGGTTCCTCACCGCGTGGAGCGAGAGGGTATGGGCCACAGGCCGGGTTGGGGGGTCCCGAGCAGGGCACTGGAGGGGACCCCAGGGCTGACTGACGGGCGATGTGGGGAGACAGCCGAGGTCAGTTCTTCCAGGCTGTGTCCTCCCGGGGGACCGAGGACTGGGGACTGCGGATGGGCGGGTAGAGAGCTCACTGCGCCGCCTGGCATCCTGCGTCTTCCTTAAACAGTGGAGCAGGAAACAAGGCAGTGATAGCGTCACCGGCCTGTGTTCTGTGCCTGTCACCCCTGTAATGGGCTTTAGTCAATGGTGGGCGCCATCTCAGCTTTTGAGTAACTAAAAACCGCTCAAATCCTGTGCCCCTCCCAGTGGCCTGGGCTCCCTAAACCTTGAGTTCAAGGCCAGCCTGGAGTGCAGAGTGAGACCCCGTCTCAAAAAACCAGGACAGTGATAGGGTGTGGTGGTGCATGCCTGCAATCCCCACGCTCAGGAGACTGAGGGAGCCAAGACCTTGTCTCAGAAAACAAAACAAAAAACCAGAAACAATAAGGGAAAAAAAGCAAGCAAAAGGGTCCATAAGCGGCGAGCCACAGGCATGGAGTGAGGTGTGAGTGCAAAGTCAGGGAAGATGGGCCAGGAGCAGTGTTGCACCTGCAAGGACCCCCCTGGTCCACATGTCTGTCCTCTGATGTCCCTCCTTCTGCCCGCAGTGCTCGGCAGAGTGCGGGGCTGGCGTGCGGACGCGCTCTGTGGTGTGCATGACCAACCACGTCAGCAGCCTGCCCCTGGAGGGCTGTGGGAACAACCGGCCGGCCGAGGCCACCCCGTGTGATAACGGGCCCTGCACAGGCAAGGTGGAGTGGTTCTCGGGGAGCTGGAGCCAGGTGAGTCGCTGGGACCGGGGCCGGCGGGTGGGTCTGCCCCTGACAAGAGGCACAGCATGGCAGAGGTGTTAGCGGCAGGACTTCCAGAAAGGCGTCCCAGCTCTGAATCCAGCTCTGTCACTGCTACCCGCACTGACCTACAGCTACCTGTGCTGCCAGTGCCTCGGTCAGTCAGCAGTGCTCAGTCAGTACCCCCGGAGTGCTCACTCGAGCACTGGGGCTACACCCAGCATCCCTGCTCTCAGGAATGTCTGGCTGGCACAGTTTCCTTGTCCCCAAGACGCTGGGGATGACGATACTACGTAAAGTCATGAAATGAAGTCCCTAAGATGGCAAAGCTCCTGACGTGCAAGAAACACAGGAAGTTTTCACAGCAGCTGCCACTGCCACTGTCACCAAGAATAAACCTGGATTTGCCTACGTTAGTGTCAGAAGCTGGAATGGCAGGAGCATGCTATAAAGAACAGGTGACACCACGTGCTTAGTAAAATAATGGATGAGTTCACTTTTTCCTTGCCTTCTAGAGAACCCTTTCCCATCCTTGCCGCAGTCCAGGAAGGTTTATATTTGTAATCCCATGGAGAAGTTATTGGAATTCTAGTGAGTTAATTCCGATCTACTACTTCCAGGGAGACACTGAGACACATACCGCTACGGGGAGCCCAGGGGGCCCAAGTCCAGCCAAGACGGCGGCTCACTGGAACACAGGCCCTTTCTCAGAGCCCAGCCAGGGTTGTATTGATTCTCCATGAGGGGAGTGGCTCGAGGATGGTGACAGTGAGGGTGGCAGGCAGTATGTGACTACCACGAGCTGGCCTAGGAAGGAGGTCTGAGACCACCTCTACAATGTGCAGAGGGCGAAAAATGCAGAGAGAGCGATCCACACAACCACTGAGGTAATAGCTGGTCACTAGGGCTCAGTGCTCCAGTTGTGAAGTGCAATCCTTTTTGCCCTGGGAAATCTTAGCCTCTTTCTCAAGGCCCAGTCCCAGCCGACAGCCTGGCGCGTGGCTCTCCATCCCACCTGGATCAAGCATGTATTTGGGGAGTCACTGGGTGGGGTGACACTGCCCTGCCGCTTTGCTTCAGAGATGACACATCAGCTCCTCAGCCAGCCCCGTTCACACTGCTTAGAGCCAATTGAAGGGACAAAGAAATAACCTCGCCAGCTCTGTATTCACAGGACTAGGGCTGAGTTTATCCAAAATGGAGATGGTTGCAATTCTTTTCAAGGGGTCAGCTGGGTGGTTCCCCACACTCCCCGTTCCAGTACTGCATGTGAGTCCTGTAGGGAAATGGGGACAGCAGTTCTCGGCCTGTCCCCTTGCGATTCCTGCCACGTTCCAGTTCTCGTCCGCTCAGCTTTTGGCTCACAGTGCTGTCCAGCCTGTGCTCCTCATGCGTGTATTTGTGGGGCCTCTGGCACCCTAGAGAATTGCATTTCTTTTAAGTAACTTTAAAAGCAGACCTTTAAAAATCAGCTGCCTTGTTCCTCTCAGTTGACACAAGTCCTTTGGAAAGTAATGTGGCAGTAAAAGTCAAGAACCATAAAAGTATTCATTCGCCTTCACCCTACTCATGGTGAAGAAAACAACTACAAAAGAAAAAAAGACTTTTTCAGCTGGGCCTGGTAGCCCCTGCCTGTAATCCCAGCACTGAGGAGGCTGAGGCAGGAGGATCGCCACAAGTTTGAGGCCAGCCTGGGCTGAAGAGTGAGTTCAAGGGCAGCCTGAACCACACATAAACAAAAACATTTTACAAAGCAGCATATACTATCTATGAGCAGCCAGTGCTCTGCATCCTGTTTTTATGGGCTAACAGAATGTGCCCGTGGTTTCACACCTGCCTGGCCTCTGTGTGCACCACACGCGTGGGCTACAGCCACTTTCTCAGGAAAAGCAGGGCGCACCACAGGCCAGGCTCCTGCCGCCTCTCTGTTGGGAAGGCAGGATCAGCACAGAGGACATTGCGCTCACCTGGGGTGGCTCCTCTCCCTCTGTGTATCTGAGCCCCTCATGTGTGGGTCTACAGCTCTGGGTGCTAACACCCTAACCTGACCCCTAACTCTCCACCCCCCAAAGGACCTGTAGATAAAACCAGAACATCAGCTCGTTGCTGCGACAACTCTGAGAGGCGTCGGAGTCCACTAGGTAGAAACCACCACAGTGCCTGACTTCGGGTTGCCGTAGAGAGTTTGAGGGTTGCTGTCCATGTCAGCATGGGTGGCAGCATGATTTGGGGCACTGGCGTCCTCAGGATCTGACAGAGCAGGCCACCGAGTCTCCGCACTGGGGACAGAGCTGCTAGGAAATCCAGAACCCACTTGCAGCTTTCCCTACAGAAACGTGTTCAGGTCCCCGCCGTTCTCTGCACCCGGTGGGTGGCAGGCGGATGCTGTCCCCTGATGGACAGTTGTTCTGTCGCCTTCCCGTCCATCAGACGGCACTGTCCTTCTCTGCTTGTCCCTCCAGTGCTCCGTGGAGTGCGGGACTGGGTCGCAGCAGCGGGAGGTGATCTGCGTGAGGAAGCGTGCAGACGCCTTTGCGGTGCTGGACCCCTACGAGTGCGCCTTCCTGGAGCGGCCGCCCAGCCAGCAGCCCTGCCACCTCAGGCCTTGCGGAGCCAAGTGGTTCCGCACCGAATGGAGCGTGGTGAGTGGCGGGGCTCTGGACGGAGCTGCTTTAACACAGCTTCTCTACGCACCTTCTTAGCCTCCTGGGGGCCGGGTCCCCATAGTGACCCACTCTGTGGGCAGCTGGAGCAAGCTGCTCAGTCGGGGGAGACTTCAAGGCTTGAAAGGCCTTGGCATTTAAACTGGAGAGGTCCCAGGCAGGGACTCCCAAGCATCTCTGAGAATCTTGTCTGAAAAGGCCAACGGTAGGCCCATCCTGGCCAAGAAACTTGTACTTTTTGTTTTCAGATGGTTTTTGGTTTTGTTTGTTTTTTGAGACAGAGTTTTGCTATACGGTTCAGGCTGGCCTTAAACTCACAGAAATCCTCCTGCCTCAGCCTCCTGAGTGCTGGGATTACAGGCATGTGACACCACACCCAGCCAGAAATTTGTTTTAACAAGTAGGATGGGGCTGGGGATTTAGCTCAGCGGCATAAGCACCTGCCTTGCCAGTGTGGTCATGAGTTCGATCCTCAGTACCGATTAAAAAAATAATAAAAAAAACAAGTAGGATGGAGGTGTCCCTGGCCTGCATTTTGAGAAGCACTGTCATATCCATTTATAATAACTTTTAAAAGCTAATAGGCACTATTATAGAATATTAGAGAGCCAACTTGTTCTAAAAAGCAGAATATAAAGGGAAAGAAGCAAGCATTTACTTGGTATTTTTCTTTAAAAAAAATATCACTGGATAACCAAAAAGTAAACACAAGAGTGGGAGAAGTTGAATTCTTCAAAAGAAGGAATGATAGGATTAGAAAATCACTGTCTTCAGCTCCAGATAAACTAAGGGTCTGGACACTGCATGTCATCAGCAGCTAATGTTCCCAGAGCAGGGACAGTCATGCAGTCCTCTGAATCCAACCTGCCTCTGTGATGACCTCTTCTAGATCCAATTAACAGAAATACAGTCATTCCTCAGTTCACAGATTTAATTCATTTCACAATTCCAGGGAAATGTGGGGAAGGTGGCTAAAATGTTCGTTGTCCAACACAGAGCTCACAAATGGAAGCAAAATTTTGCCGAATACAGCTGTTTGTGAACCAAACTGTTCATAAACACAAACATTTGTGAACCAAGTTGTTACTGTACAGAGAGCAGAAGCACATGTTAAAACACACTATGGGGTTGCGGTTGGCACAATACAGACTCTAGGAAACTGTAGAACTCATGGCTCAGTTTCTTTGATCAAATAAAAATAACTACATTAGTTATGATTGGAACTACTGTACCTTCACTATGGGAACAGAAAGTATAGGAGAAAAACACAGAGTAGAGGAAATTTGTAGATTAAACAAGGCAAAAAAAGACCTGCAATGTGCAGGCCTGATATGGATCCTGATTTTTACACCAAAAGAATCATTTTGAAAATCTGTGAGTTCCATGAGAAAAGTGGAAATAGGAACACTTTATAGCTGAAGCTAATAAGAAGCCATTGTTAATTTTTAGGTGTAAAAATGATGTGGTGGTGATTCTAAGGGTCCCTGTCTTGTAGAGATGCAAAGTAAAATTTATAGAAAGAGTGTTTAGTCTCTAGATCTGCTTCAAAACAGAAAGAGCAGAGCGTATGAGGGTGAATGGACACAGCTGACATGAGTTACTAGGTGCTGACTCTGGCTGCCAGGTGCCTAGGAGATCGGTGATTCCACCTCGTCTTTGGAGACACTGGGTATTTCTCAGCATCCCACCCCCATTGGTGTGGAGAGCCAATGGGCCACCAGGTAACCTGACCTCCCTCTTTGTTACCACACAGTGCTCCAAGAGCTGCCAGGGTGGCTTCCGGGTCCGGGAAGTTCGGTGTCTGGCAGATGACATGACCCTAAGTAATCTCTGTGACCCTCAGTTGAAACCAGAAGAAAGAGAATCCTGCAACCCTCAGGACTGTGTCCCCGAAATCGGTGAGTAGAGATTCCTGACTTTGAGCAAAGGTCTGACCTTTTATAAGCTCTGTCGAGTTCTCTGTGGTAAAACTGCCAATTCCATGTGGGTCTCCCTGTGACCTTGTGCACAGTCACGGTGTTCAGAAGGTCAAAGCAACTTTGAAATTCTAAGTGGCATAGTTTAAGATGACTGCTCACAACGCCGATGGGTATCCAGGCTGCCTACCAAAAGACAAACATCAGGACAAATTAATTAAAATCAAAATGCACGTAAAGATTTGGTTCTGCCATCATCCTTAAGGTCAAGGTGGCAAAATGTGGGGCTGGAGATACATCTCAGTGGTGGAGCACTTGCCTCCTATGCTTAAGGCCCTGGATTCAGTCCCCAACTCCACAAAAAAAAGAAAAAATTTCACCTTCATTGTCTGTGAGAGAGGACACTGAGACCCCTGCAGCTGAGTGGTTGAGGAGACAAGAAGGGACAGCCAGGAACAGGTAGAGACAATGACAGCTGAAGCAAATGTCCTAGTGCATAGCACAGACCCAGAGTCCAGAGCACACAGTGACTCTGCTCAACAAGGGGCAGTGGCAGCGGACAACTGGGCTGCACGGTGGATGGAGTCCTGCAGGGAGCAAAGGACCCACCTGCCACCTTGAAACAGTTCCCTGGAAGACAACACTGGTAAGAGCTAGAAGTTGAACTGAAGGCGCCATGCACGTGAACTGGGCAAAGAAAGGCACTGTTAGGATGGTGAGGAGACAGTGCAGAGTTATAATGGATGCCCAAGTGCCACCCAGACCTACCCAGAGTATTGGCCAGGCTAGATCCAGACTGGCTCCAGAACAGACGTGCTGCACCCCTTTATGAGAACTCTTCATGTCTCCACAGTGAGAGCACAGGCAGCGTGATTGTCAGGCGGAGGGTTCTTCCTGCTATTTCAGTGCCCTGACCCAGGGTGCTTCCAATCCCAGGAAAGTTGTGCTACTTACATAGTGGATGCTCTGGATCAAAAGCTTCCTGGGCAGTAATAGCCAATGAGAAAAAGTATAGGGTGACTATTCCTAGAAGGAGCCCCAAAATGTGCGTTTTCCATCATTATGACCAGATAATTGGGAAGAACAACTTAGAGGAGAAAAGGCTTACAGAGATAACTCGGTTCATGATTGCTTTTGTTTGGAGCAATTTGGTTCACAGACAAAAGTGTCTGGCAGGATTTTGTTTTTGTTTGTGAACTCTGCATTGGGTGACACACATAGCCACGACCATCTTTCCCACATGAACACAAATGTGGTCATCTTTTCCAAAATGGTGTTATGAATCAAGTTTGTGGAATGAAACACCACTGTATTTGGGCTTAGAATTTCAGAAGTTTTTGTTTAGTTGCCGTGGGTCTGGGGTGCAGTGGAACATCACAGTGGGATACCGCAGTGGAACATCATGGCGGAACATTATGGCAGAAGAAAACTTTACCATATGGCAGCCAGGAAGCAGAGTATGAGGGAAAGGTCAGAGCCAAAGAGGAAAGAGCCAGAAACAAGATATAGTTCCCAACCCAGTGTCCTTGCCATTCACTTCCTTTAGGCCCCAACTCCTGTTTCTGTCACCTCCCAATAATGTCATGAAACCTTGCTGTCATCCGTGGGTTGATTTGTTGATGAAATTAGAGCCCTGGTGATCCTGTCACTGCTCTAGACCCCTTCTACTGCTGCAAAAGCCCAAGTCTTTGGGAAGGCACCTCATATTTACACCATAATGCACAGGGAGAAAATTAACAAGCAGCATCTAAGACTGACTACAGAAAAATAAAAAGTAAAAATAAAAAACCATGCTACGGAACATAAATGGAAACATAGTGGATAAAATAACTAATATTTCTTAGGTATAAAAACAGTATTTTAAAGATAATAAAAGAATTACCTGAGCAGAGCTTGCCTTGTGTATTGGTCAGCTCTTTATTACTATTGCAGATCACCTGAGACGAGCTAACTTTATAAATAGAAGAGGTTTACTAATTCACAGGCATCAGACTTTGGGGATTAAATGCCTGCTGAGTCAAGGGACGACCATGTTCAAACCATGGCTATTTCCCATGTGTTCCTGCATAGATGAAGCTACAGAAACAAAAGCTGTACATTACTAACATTGACAGGGACAAGCATGCCAGTGCTACCTACAGAATTCTGAAACAGACTTCTTTACACCAGAGAAGTTAACTGTGATAAAGATTGAATGTGAAGCAAGGAGAAACTTCCATTGTATTGAGACAAGCAAAGGTTTGTTTGAAAAACAAAAAAACCCTCAGCTCTTATATTATACCACATACCCATAAGCACACATGCCCGATGGGTTAAAGGTCGTAACAGAAAATCCACTGTGAAAAAAGCAAGGGAAAGGTATACATTTCGTTGAGTTGGTTAAAGCCTCCATAAGCAAGATTCCAATCCCAGAGGCTTTATTGCTAGGTGTGAAATTAAAAACAACTTTCCTGGTAAGTCATTGCACCCCCTGTTGAAAGGAAGAAAAGGAGAGGGAGAGCCAGAAAATAGGAAAATTAGTAGAAAATATCTGAAACACATCTCAGGAAGATAGGATGTGTTATAATCAGTCTAAAACATAGAGGCTGGGGATATAGCTCAGGGGCACGGCGCCTGCCTGGCAAGCACAAAGTCCTGAGTTCGATTCCCCAAACCCAAAGAAATAAACAGCAACCAACCCAGAGGACTAGGAATGACTGATACAATCCCCTTGTGTTCCTCAGCATTGTCAGCATCACACAGGTGACACTTTGTGTGACTTTGGATCACAAGCTGTTACATTGGGTTGCATATCTATAGCCTACTTGGCTCAGGTGTGTGGACATGGATAATTCAAGAAGGTCGAAATTGACAGATCCGCAGAATTGATTATATACGTTTCAAAGCTCAGAGTGATTGGTAGGACAAGTTCATGTGCTGTGAGGTTCTGCCACTCAGCTGGCACACATTTGTCAAAGTTACTTCCTAATATGGCACGATTTTTTTTTTAAACTGCTCCAATTAGCTTGTCTAGTATCTTTGCAAGGAGGAAAAACTTCACCTTGATATGAAATCCAATTAAGGAAAACAGGGACACTACAAGATCAACAAAAGAGAATATGTAAATAAAACTTTGGGGTTTTTTTAGTTTTTTTTATTTTTTGGTACCGGGGATCAAACTCACAATCTTGTGCTTGCCAGGCAAGCACTTATAATGCTGAGCTAAATCTCCATCCCAAATCTTTTCTATTCTTTGATGCACCTCAGAACTGTACTGTCAGAGATGAAGCAACTAAAATCATCCAGGGCATGAGCCCAAGTGATCAGCCCTGCAGCAGACACCTCCCCAGGGGCTGGCCAGGTTGGAAGGTAAAGAAAGTCAGGCGTATATTTTGATTTTATTGCTGAAGAAAAAAATAGTATGTGAGTACAGGGTTGTGTTTTGTTTTTGTTTTCTTGAAATTTGCAAACATTATTACGATTTTTCAATTTATCCCAAAAAGCCATTACTAAATCATCTAACAATTGAAAACATTTTAGAAAGGAATAAGTGCCATTCAAGTAGACAAAGCATTAAATCCCTGATATACATAGAGCTCACTCTAATTCATTTTTTTAGAAAGGCAAGTGAATAAAATAAAAATGTAAAAATAAAAGCAAGCAAACCGCTTTGTAAAGGATGAAAGACTTGGAGAAATTTACCATAAGAAACTGAAAAAATACTTAAGCAGCTAGTATCAAAAACGCAAATTTAAAACAGCACAGGGCACCTATTTTTCTGTAAAATTAGCAGATTCTTTAAAAGTGAGCTAATCATCACTGGCAGAGGTTGGAGAAAGGGTCAAGCTTGGATTTGTGCCTTGGTGTGATTTTTGGGGAGAGATAAGATCTCATTAATTCAACTGGGAATTTATACTAAAGATGTGCTCTTAAAAACATACAAAATACACATATGCATAAAGCACATTAATAAATAAGAGCTGGGAGTATGGTTCTGAGGTCAGCTACACACACCCAGCATGCAAGGGGCCACACCCTGGGTTTGACCCTCAGCCCCAATAGGTAAATTTTATAATTTCTTACAACTCACAGAAATGGAGAGCAAAGACACTTCTATCGCTAGAAGGAAATGGCTGGTTATGTTATAGCACCTAGGACAAGCCACTGATGCCCTGAAAAAGACTGGTGATTATTATAATATTTAAATATATTTGTAAGGAATGTAAAAAAGCAACCAGCTGAGAAGTATACTGTCAGTTTTTCCTCTACTTAATCTGTCAACTCAAGCAATGTTCATCAAAATCCAGAGGGGCTTTTCATACAAAAGTGTCACAAACTGGGTCTTAAATCTATATAGAAAAGCAAGAGTTAGCAGAGCATGGTGGTACAGACCGTAATTCCAGCATTTGGGAGGCTGAGTCAGGAGGATCACCATGAGTTTGAGGCCAGCCTAAGCTACGTAGTGAATTCAGGGCCAGCCTGAACAAGATAGTGAGACCTTATCTCAGAAAGCCATGGAATGAATGAATGAGTGAGAAAATACAGCTATTGGCACATACACACCTCACCTGGTGATAAACAGCAGGGCCTGAATGAAAAGCCGAATCCGCATCTGCCACACCTGCCACCCTTTCTCTCTCTCTGCTGGCCCGGGCCTGTTTTGGGTTCAGACAGTGTCTTTTGCTCTGTTCCCCGCAGATGAAAGCTGCCAGGACAAGTACTACAACTGCAACGTGGTGGTGCAGGCCCGTCTCTGCGTCTACAACTACTACAAGACGGCCTGCTGCGCATCTTGCGCCCGGGTGGCCGCCAGGCACTCTGGCTTCCTGGGGAGCAGATAACGCACACCACCCCATCCTGGGGCACCCCCGGCCAACATCGTCACCTCCCGCCACATGTTCATCCGGTCCCTGCCGGGCACTCGGTGCCAAGGTGTTGGGAGCATCGGAAAGCCACAGCCCATTCCTTAAGTGTTTAATGGACTCAGGACCCCAGGGGCCCAGCACCTGCAGACGGTGCCCTGGCAGCCTGGTGCCGTGCAAGTCAGCA
Organism: Hydrochoerus hydrochaeris; assembly: GCA_004027455.1. Taxonomy (NCBI): domain Eukaryota; kingdom Metazoa; phylum Chordata; class Mammalia; order Rodentia; family Hydrochaeridae; genus Hydrochoerus; species Hydrochoerus hydrochaeris. The sequence continues at coordinate 93,836 of PVLA01007440.1, read as the reverse complement.
GATGCCCTGCGGGGCGCTGTCTCAGCCTGGTGCTCCTGGCCTCTCCCAAGTGGGCACCCCATGGGGGTCAGAGGAGACACTGTCCCCGTCCAGACCTCCTAAGCCTCACCAACACATGCACCCTCTGTGACCTCAGCCCGCCGTGCCTGTTTTCACTCTCAAAGCCATCAGTGCATCTTCCTGCCTTAGGACACTCGTCTCACATCAGCAGAGCGCTGTTGCGTGCCAAAGGCGGCATATCCCAGATACCAGCTCCTTAGGGGCTCAGCAGGCCCAGGGGGAGGTGCCAGACAAGTAATTCTTCCACTTTTTTTTTTTAAGACAAGGAAACTGAGGCTCAACTCGGAACCTGCCACATGGCAGAGCTGAGTGCCTGCCCAGTCACCTGCCCACAGCCCTCACCTGTCCTAGTCACCACCTGGGGCCTGGAGGAGGCGGCCTCCTTTCCAGCCAGGAGGCCGAGGAGTTTCCCACTTGCAGACACAGCCCAGGGTTTGGCCTTCTGCCTCTGCGGTGTGCAGGTCAGGCTCTCTGTCCCATGCTGGGCTCTCTCCCCTCTCCACAGGGACAGCTCTGGCTTCCCTAAATCCATCACCAACAGAACTGTGCAGGGCACAGGACAGCCACAGTAGAGCCAGGGGGTTGCCTGATATTCTGGTTCCACCCCGAGTGACATGTCCCTCTCGCCATCCTCGGCCATCTCTCCCAGGCTCCGTGCCGTGCATGGTCAGTATGAAGTCCAGCCTGCAGGCTGTATTAGAAGGGGTCTCACTTTGGTCCTTCTGGAGTGCTTTATGACTTTTCCTCTGTGCCCTCCAGTCCTCCCCTGCCCGCATGACTCCCAGCCCTCACCTCGCCTAGACTTGACAAATCTGCGTTCGTGCAGCTGGCCTGGGAGAAGCCGTGAACCCCCTGCCCCACCTCCCACCTCACTTCACCCAGCAAGGGAACTACAGAGGCCTTGGCCTGAAGTGGGGTGCAGTGCTCCTTGAAAAGTGAACCAACTAAAAACAATGTAAAGTTTTTTTTTCTTTCATCCATCAAGAATATCAGGCTGAACAACTGTGGATTTGTCACTGTTCCCCATTCTAGATCCTGGGCATATTTCTTCTTCAAAGCAAGCCTTACATTTTCCCCTGGGCATTTTGACCAGAAACTCTGCAAAGTTGATGAGGATTTGCAGCTCTGGCCCTGCCAGGCTCACCAGGGTGCTCCCATTCCCCAGCTTGAGGCCTTCAGGTACTCTGGGGGTGTCTTGTCAGCACCTGAACCTGGGGAGCCCAGGTGCATTTCTGAGGGTGTCCCCTCCTCTGCCGGTGCTCAGGTGACAGTGGGTCTCACTTGCATGCCCCAGGACACAAGGAGACCAGAGATACCCAGGGAATGTGGGACCCTGTTCTGGGCCTGTCCCTTCCTGCAGCCAGTCCTGGCTTCTCGTTTTCCCTCATGCGGCACCTTCAGGCCCTGCTGAACAAATAGGCTGCTTGGAGAGTTTTTCTCCATACGTGTGGGCCACCTGGGCCAATGGGTGCAGACAGAGGCTGGTTTCACCTAAGAGAAGGGAAAGTTCTAGCAATCAAAGCCACCCACAAGGGGCGTGGCCACCACACCGAGGGGGCACTCTGTCGCTGAAGAGACTTTGCTGACCTGTGGGAAGGGAACACCCCAGTCCTTCGGACTCAGAAATTCCTGCCCAGTGTGGGGTGGCCAGCTTGTGCCTTCACAGGGGGCCGGGCCCAGCTGGGGGCCTTTTCCTGTCCAGGAAAAACTCCAGCTGTTCTCGGGGCTCACGCATGGTTGGGAACAAGTGGCCAGAACAGAGGCTTTGTCTGCTCGCAGTGGGAGAAAGCCGATCCGTGCTGGTCGCCCAGTTCCTGTTTCAGCCCCTATGTGTTCCTGCAGCACAACGCGTCCCAGGCCCACAGGGACTTGGGTGTTTCCAGTGATCCTGGTCCAGGTCAGAGTCTAAGGCAAGCCCACCTTGGGGCACTGTCCCTCCAGACGGTGCAGTCTCCCTTCCCGGCACCCACCACCCACCATCTCCTTCCCCGGCTCCTTCCAGTGCCTTCCTTGGCCAGAATGTGGAATGGAAATTTATATTTTAAGACCACACACAGCATACTGCACTGCCTTGTTCCCTGCTCTGAATTTTAAAATCAGATAAATTCAAGCTGTTATGTTTTTTCCTCCCGCACAGCACTCAGCAAAACCTCAGACAGAAGTCATGCCTCTCCCAGCCTAGGCAGGGCCCACCTGGTCACCTCCATCTTTCCCAGCCTCAGGGCCACCTGCGGGTCCACCCCTTAGAAAAAAGACAGGAAATACGCTACAAAGCTCCTTGCAGATCCGCCGCTAGAGGGAGCCGTTTTCCTTCGGTGAAGGTTGCAGTCTGCTCAGATGGTGGGCAGGATCCCTCAGGACTGTCCCCATCTATCCCTCTGCCTTCCTGCTCCAGCCCAGGGCTCTTTGGGGTGTTTTCCTCCATTCTCTTGAGTATATATCAGTCACTCATTCCCAGGATAGCTTTGCGAAAGGACAGAAAATGAGAGACACTAGTTTGACTTGTTTTTACCAGGCTGTTTGGCACCAACAGAGATCTAGATATTACCGTATTGTCAGTGTGTCTTCTTTGCTTTTTTTCTTTTTCATTAACATGGCTGAGGTAGAGTTGGGATAACAGTTTCCAAAAGAGGAAGAAGAAATAGAAGTAAAAGAAAGATGACCTGAAGTTAAGCCAGGTTGAATAATCTATATCAGCCCAGTAGGTGAAGACCAACATCCAGTCTTTGCCATTGTTAGCATGATTTCGATCAGGGAAATAGATGCGTTACCGGAGAAGAGACTGGCTGACAGGAAATTGGAGAGCATGGACTAACAGGAGCTAGATCTAAACAGATCTGAAGACTAAAACCCAGATCTTAATGACTCGCCAGGAAGCAACAGAAAGATCTACCTTTAGAACTTAAAAAAAAAAAAAAAACTATACAAGTAAAAGGTTAGGAGATGTATTTCAGTGGACAAAACTTAAAGTGGGATGGAGCCACCAAAAAATAAAACTCACAGGATGTTTAGGTGAAATAAGAACACACAGGCAGTGTGTTCCATCTGGACCACACTTTGGGAGATTGCTCACCATGTGTAATGTCCAGGGGGCCAACGACCCAGATGGGATGGCTGGAAACAGCAGGAAGGACCTTGTGAGGATGTGGGGACAGGGGAAGGGTTTGGGTACCACGAGAGCCATCCCAGGCCTGCGAGTGGGGCTACAGAGAGCCCAATATTTGCTTTTGCAGGAGAACCACGGGTCAGTGTCAGAGGGCTCGTGGCAGGGGTGACTGGCTTATCCTTGGAGGTGTCACCAAAGCCAGAGGCCCTGTGTTGGGATATAGAAGAGGGTCTCAGCTGGCTGGGCATCATGATGTCCAAGGTCATTTCCAAGTCCAGGCTTTGGTGATTATGTTAGTAGATAGCTTTGTGTGGTGTTTAAGTGTGACCCACATACATCCTGTCTCATTCCCAGCTTTTGCCACCATGTTGACCTTTTCAGACCCATCGATGCCTCTGTCCCCTAAGCTGAATGTGGCCTTGTATCTCAGAGAACCACTGGTGCCCTGACCACAGCCGCCCCAATGGTCCTGTGTCACAGAGGGCACAGACATAATGTGGCCAGGGAGGCAGCACGCCCATTAGCCAGGAGCCCTTTACCTCCTGCCCATCTCTGCACCTTGCTTTCCTCCTTCTCTGCTGGGACAAAGTGATTCTCTGCCCCAAACCAGCCTCAATTCCTGGTCCTATCCAGATTCCCCTTGTGCCCTGGCACAGTGACCACTAGGCAGTGCCAACTTGCGGCCAATGTTCTCAGCATCTTCCAGACCATGAGCCCCTGCTCAGTGCCAGGAAACCCCTTCTGTTACCTACAGGAACCCCTACCTGCCTCAGCCCCCTTTTCCCCCCCTGCAGCTTGACAGAAGGATATACTTTGTGATAACTTATTATGTTGTTCTGTGTAAATACAAGATGTTTATAGGAAATATGTATTCTGAACTCTATCTGCAGAATAAGTCACTACACCCAAATAGTTCTATAATTTAGAGGATGTTAATTGTAAAGGGACCGAATAGGTATTTATTTGCATATACCAGCCACACTTGTATAAAATCATCTGACCATACTAACCAGCTTCCTGTAATCTTGCTACCTGACAGTTTTAGTCTAAGCCCATTTTTACCACCGTTCAGTTTGCGGACGAATATAAACTCCTTGGGGTTTAAGATTGACTATAAATTACTCTCTTTTTGACTGTTCGGGGTTTCACCCGGGCATCACTCCTGGACGTGACTGCCGTCTTTCCATCTTTAACATTGTATTTCCTCTTATAATCTGCCTCTCCTCCTCCCCTTGCATTTGGAGGACATGCAGCCTGTCCCCAGCCTTCCTTTCCCTCCTGTGTCACCTGCTGTTAGACCCGCCAGGGTCAGAGCTGCAGACTGGGCGGGGAGAGGCTCCAAGGCCTGTGACTCCAATAGTCCCCACTGGGGACCAGGGCCAGGGCGACAAGGTCATCCTTGCAGCAAGAGGCAAGGAACCCACTGCTTACTCCATGCACCCCAGCTCCCTGGTGGTGTGAAACTGTTATGTAAGGAGGGACAGGGCACAGTGGATTATACGAGTAAATACGGCCTGTTTTGGGGGAAAATGACAACTATTTTTGTGTATGACTAATTTATTTTTACTGTAAAAATACAATAAACTGGTGAAAAGATCTGCAGTGTTAATGCATGTGTGTTTTCTCTGACCTTATTCATGGTTTACCTGCATTGTTTCCAGCAGCTTCTTCCAAAGAAGATCCAGCTCTCTCAAGCCCAGCTGGCTTGTCACATGTGGGCTCTCTGTGAGGCCAGGCGGTTAGGGCACCCAACATACACGCAGTAAAAGGAACTTCAGCCAGCGGTGCATGGCTGTAATCCCAGCACTTGGGAGGCTTAGGCAGAGAGATTGCTGCAAAATCAAGGACCACTTGAACTATGTAGCAAGGCCTCATTCCCCATCTGAAAAAAAATTCTTTTGTTAACCTATCACTTTGTTCTTTCATTCACGAAACATGGGGTGAAATAGTTTCAGGCCTTTGTGCTGGGATGTTATATGCAATTTAATTTCACTAACCAGGTAAGCTGTGTGTCTTGGAGGCATTCATTTATCCAGGTATAAAAGCAAACCTGACTACTTAGGTAACAAATCTGAAGGAAGACAGTTGTTGGCAGTGGTTCAAGAACTCAAGGGTTTAAGGGCCTATTTCTCTGGCATTCTTTTGACCTCTCCCTGTTGGTTACGAGACAGCTTCTACCTCTCCAGCTGTCACATCCATCTTCAGGGAAGAGCACAGGAAGGGTAGTTTGCAGCTGTGTTTGTCTCCATTTACCAAGAAAGTAAACACACTCCCAGAATCCTCTTCTATATCTGGCCAACTTCCTCTTAGATCATATTCTCCAAAAACGGGTTCAGTGACTATTCTTATCTGCAAAGAAATAAAAAGAATTCAGCTGTGCTAAGTACAGGTAACCCATCCCTTGAGACAAATGCAAACATCATGTACTGCTAACATGTACTAATAAAAATTTTTTAAAAGAAAAAAGCTCATCTACTCTGGTGGTGCCCATGTGTGGGAGCAGCAGGTGCTCTGAATGCAGAATGTTCCTGCTCTCAGATTCAGGGCATCAGCTCCTGATCACCATCGAGCCAGTCTTCCAGGTGCCCTGCATCCCATCAGCCTCCACAATCTCCCACCCAGGTTCCTCCCACTTCCTGCCCCCAGGGGTTCCTTTCCTTATTGGAAGGCACATGACAGCCTACTGGCCCTGTTGCTTTTCTCCTTTCTTCTCCAACTCCTCAAGGGTGACCTAATGAAGCCACAGCTGCAAGATGGCACCTGTGTGGCAGTGGCTCCTGTCACCGGTCTTTCCTCCACATTTAACCTGACAGCAATGCCTGGTTTTAGCTTGCAAATGCCCTCCTTGCTCCTTGCTTCCCACATCTTTCAGGCAACGATCCGAAGAGTACAGAAAAGCAAAGTCTGTCAAAGCTTCTCGCAAGCCATTTTGCCAAATCATCTCCATAGTTCTCATGGGCACCCGGGAAAGCCTTTCAAAGGAACACTCTCTTCACTGCCAAGGTAACATGATTCAGTGTGGCAAATCCTTTGCACACAGCACCCATCTTTTGGTGGTTATGATGTACTGGGAGCTCTAGCGCCCCTATCTGTGCATCGGGACAGAAACACAGCAGGTGCTCCCTGGGATGGAGATGTCACCTGCTGTTAGTTAAGATCTGTCTCATGGCCCCATGGTGAGCATGCCCCTTTGGTGCTTGGCAAAGAAGATGGAGCTGTATGTTAAGCACTGGGCACGTCTGCCAGCATCTGTCACTTAAATTGTGAATCCTATGCCGAAGATGCATCGAGGTCCTCATGCAGTCTGCAATTTCCAATTCCAGCAAAGATGCTAAAATCTGGGAAGTGAAACATGCTATACTGTGTCCATGTGGTGGCCTGGCTGGGCAGTGGGAGAGGGCAGAGGTCCCACAGTTGTGTGATTAGTGGGGTAATAACCACCAGCTGGGAGGAGACAGGAGCAGCAGAACAGAGGAGGACAGAGGCCACTAGCCAGGGACAAGCGGGAGCTAAGCTGAGCTTCCTGTGCCTTCAAAGGAAGCCTGAGAAGACTTCTGGGGAAGCAGTGCTGGGATCAGGGTTCCAGGCCACGTCACTCCCTTGAAAACTTCCCTCTGTCAACCACAGTGACTCCTCCCTTTCTCTCTCTCTTCCCGGAGCCACCCAGCTGGCCTTAACATCTTGGCCAGGAGGGAGGGCAGTGATGACTCACAAGAGCCTGGGCCGGGCCAGGACGCTGCTCCTAGCCATTGGCACCAAGGGACCCAGAATAACCGTGTGCTCACTGAGTAGCTCAAAAAACAATTAGACCCTGTCTGTGTCCAGTAGCTTGGTGGCACAGACAGGGTTTGTGTTCCTAAAGTTTGCATTCATTGCGAAGGCCACTGGAGGGCACAGATGATGGATGATGCTGACCAGATGTGGGGGCCAAGCACAGGTGAGTCCTGGAGGACACACTGGAGAGGGAAGGGATTTTCCAAGTCCCCAGAACAGGTGTAGACAGGGCGAGAAGCAAGCACCCGGTTCCACCTCCAAATGGCATCTGGTGTCCACAGAGGGATCCCAGCCCCCAACCCCCCACTCCAACACTCTCTGCCTCACCCCCAATCTGCCTGCCAGAGACATGTCTCTAGGGTGGGAGACAGGAGCAGAAAGGGCTTGGACCTGAGAGTGTGTTCAGAAGGCCTTCTGAGTTCAGCCGACACGCTTCTGGCCTCAAGGTTCATGTGGTCCACTTGTTTGGGTGCACATATTTTAAACTAACATTTTATGTGAAATTTCAGCCACAAAATTAGAGCTAATAAGACAGGAAAAGCTGGGTGTGGAGGTTCCTGCCTGAAATCCCAGCACTCAGGAGACTGAGGAAAAAGGATCACCAAAAGTTGGAGGCTGCCCTGGGCTACATAGTGAATCCCATAGGAGACCTTGTCCGAGAAAAACAAACAAAAAAATAGGCCAGGGAACTGCACTTAACCTTTGCCTACATCAGCCATCAACTGCAGTGGTCGACTCAGCCACACCTGACTTTTTTTTTTTTTTCATTTTGAGCCAGGGTCTTCTGCTCTGCTCAGATTGATTTCTAATTCCTGAGATCAAGTGATCCCACCTTAGCCCCAGAGTAGCCGGGACAACAGGGACATGTCACTGACAATTATTTACTTAAGTTAAAAAGAAAACAATTTTTTCCACTGGGTGGCATCTACCTATAATGCAGCTTTCTGGGAGACTGAGGCAGAAATAAACAATAGACCACTGTTCCTGTGGAAGAAATATAAGATCCATAAAATTTTTAAAAAGTTATACTAAACAGTATATTGCATTATATAGCTTGTTTGTGAATACTTATTTAAATGTTATATATCAAAATATATCAAATTTAGTATCAGAATGCCTATGAGAACTAATTCTGGTTTTTATTTAGTGGTTATGGTGCTGTGTGTCTTGTTCTTTCCTCTTAAAGATTTTTCCTACATATAAATCCCCTTCCAGTGGCAGACAAAGCTGTCTTGGAAATTTGCCATCCCATATTTAAAAGCTGTGTGTCGCTGCTTTGGTGTCTGGTGAATGACAGCAGCATCTTGTATGCCACACTGATGCCATCCAAGATTGTGTGAGAAATTATGCTAAAAAGCACATGGTTGCAGGGACAGCCCGGCACTCTGGGAAGGCAGGAGAGGCAGGAGGGTTACACATTCGAGGTCAGCCTGGGCGACTCAGGGAGACAATGTCTCCAAATAAAAAGAGCTGGGGATGTGGCTTAGTGCACAGGCCTTGGGTTCAATCCCCAGCACAGAAAAAAAGGGGGAGAGGAGGGGAAAAGAGTATAAAGCCTGCATGTTCAAAGGACCAGGCTGAGTTCAGAGACCTGGGTGACCTTTGTGGCCAAGCTGGGCCACTCCCTGTCCTGCACCCTGGGTCTTACAACTGCCATGCGTTCGTGTGTATTCTGAGATGTTTTCTAAAGATCACGTTCCCCTCCCCATGGATGGGCCCTGGATATTCCAGCCACATCAGTAAGCGTAGCTGATAAAGCATGTCGGGAAACACAGCTGATACAGTATCAAAGTCACACAGCAGAATATGCACCAGGTTACACTTGAACACGGACTCCTGGGAACCATTCCACTTGGGACAGTTCTATAAACCCTTGCAGCTGTCATGATGTGTTCTGGGACCTCAAAAATCAACCTCAACAAACAGGCTGTGTGACATCCTTGTGCCTTGAATTTGCAACCTCTTGCCTCAGCATCCCAGGGAGCTGGCATGCCAGCTATGTGTGGGTCCCCAGCCCAACTTAGGACACACTGTCTTGTTTCTCCCCAGCTTAGGACACACTGGGTCATCCAGGCCTTTTGCTGCTTGCCAAGGACCAGGAAACCTGTGTGGAAAGATCTGGTTATTTCTCAATGTTATTTTGAGGAGACAACAGAAGGGTTTTTTGAGGACACTGCCCACTGACGGCATCCGCCTCTCCAGGTTCTGAGCCTTCTACTCTCTGCTCTAGAGAAAGCAGCCACTGATTTGTCTGGGGGGAAAAGGTGTCCTGTGATCGGTGGCCCTGGAGTTCATGAAACCAGGCTGTGGGTGTTGTGAAGAGGGAACTCAGCGGTGAGCTTGTTCTCAAGCCTGGGAGCTCAGGCCACGTGCAGCTCCGTGTGGTCCACAGCTGAGTGTGGAACTCACATTGCTGCAGGCACGCGGAGCCTGTGCACCTGCACCAGCTCTGGTGCCCATGGGAGGGCTGGGGGACGCCTGGACTGGGAGCATTTTGAAGAAATCCCCAAAGCAGACAGGTTCTGAGGGCCCATGCTGGATCGAGCCTTGCCCCACGCCCAGAGCCAGGCCACCCCCTTCCCCTGGCCTGCCTGGGGATAAGACCCTAAGAAGGAGGTCAGCCCTGCGCCTTTAGCTCACACACCACCACCCTTCCACCCCACCCTGCTGCCACCCCAGGTCGACCCAGGGAATCACAGGAAGCTGCTGACCTGTCCCCTAGGGGAATAATTGTATTAGTGATTAGGTGGCCTCTGGTGGCTTTGTCAGCAGATCCGAGGCTTTGAGCAGAGTAATCCTTTGGCGTCTGCCCCAGCAGCTGGCCATCACAGATTGGGGACCCCTCTGCCCCACCCTGCCAGCCTCCAGGTTTTGCTGGGCTTTTGTCATTGTCTTTTCCTCTGGCTTAGGGCCTGACCTGCCTGAGAACAAGTACCAGGCTGAGGAGCGGGGCTGCCTCGGAAAGATGTGATAAAGTGAAACAGCCCGGCGCGGTGGTGCATACCTGTGATCCCAGCACTGGAGACGCTGAGGCAGGAGGATCACCTGCAGGTCAAGGCAGCCTGAGCTCTATCACCAGTGAAAACAGAGGCAGGCAGTGGCAGGTCAAATACTGCAGGCACCTTTTACTAGACAGATTTTGTTGTTGTTGTTGTCACTCTAATTCATTCCCACCGTAGGCAATCAGGAAAATGTAGTCCCGCTCCCTGTCCCCGAAGTCCTCTGGGAGCCTCGTTCTCAGATGCACTAAAACCTTGACCCCATTTCTTGGCTCCACCATCTGACAGAAAGTTGATCTGAAATGAGATTCCACATTAAGGACAAAACCTGGCCCTGGATGCAGCCTCGTTAGAAGGCGAACACAGTGCGCCCCGAACAGGTGCTGAGGGCCCAGGACCCCTCCACCCCACCCACAGCTGAGGGCCCAGCCTCAACCCGGCACCTGGGCTGTTGGTCTCAGCACCCCCGCAGAGGAAGCAGAGGGCCCTGCACTGGGTCAGCTTCTCCCAGTGTCGGCCCTGCTGAGGCCTGGGCTTGCCTGTGTCAGATGAAAGCCTAAAGCTAGCGGGCTGCAGGCCCTGGCAGGCAGCTAACAGGGAAGAAATGAAAATGTAGTTGCTGTTTTTTTTTTTTTTTTCTTTAATCGTTAGTCTTAGAAAAGATCCACACAAGTTGATGGTTTTGAACTCTAGATCAAGCATGTAACCTTCTGGAGAGTGCTGGTAAAATCCAGGGCCCCTAAATGTCCAGGCCATGGGTAGGAGTTAGAAAAACAGCAAGGTCTGAATGGACCAAGAAAATGCTATCTGTGCATGATAGAATACTGCTCAGTTATAAAGAAGGACAAATTCAGACATTTGCAGGGAAATGGATGCACCTGAAAACATTAAGTGGCCTAAATCTGACACATGCTTAAATACCATGTGCTATCTACGTGTCATTTTAGTAAGAGTGCAAAGGGCAAAACCAAGTTTGATAGGGGCCATGGGGAGGTCTTTGCAAATGGAAGGATTCCAAGAGACAGAGGGCATGGGGAGGGAAAATAAAAAGATTTAAGAGGAGCTGTGTCCATGCACCGAATGCTCACAGTGACTTTAAACGTTGTATGTTATAACTATGAGCTAAAAGTGATCATATTGACCATGATGAAAATGGGGGGAGGGATGTGGAGCCCGAGATAGGGAGGGGGCGGGCAGGGAATAACAGAAAGGAATCCAGCTGCGCTGTGTCCCTGTGTGGTGTCTGGGGTTCAGGCAGACCCCCCATGCTGCATGCACAGACTAAAGAGATTGATCCTTCCGTGCCTGCTGTTCCATTCGTGAAACGACCCATCGTGTGGAACAGGGGACCAGTTGTTCTCTCCCAGTTTCTCTCCTTCAGTATTTCTAGGTAACATCTATGAATTTCACACAACTCTATTTGTAAAACAGTGCCCTGTACCAGGGTGAGGATAGCCCAGAAAGACTCAGTTAATGACAGAAATGTCACCCAAGACCTCATTCAGCACCACTGCCACCGTGGCCCAGCCTCGGTGAAAGCCCCAGCCTCCCAGGGCTTCCACATCTCTCTGTCTCTCTCTCTCTGTCTGTCCCTCTGTCCCCAGCCTCCTCCCCCAAAAGCTACAAGATGCAGCAAACCCCAACCTCCGAACGACAGCTGCGCCTGTGTCTGAAAGGATCAGGGGTGCTGGGGTTCCCGGTGGTGTTAGGACCCTGCTGTTACCAACCCCTGCCTTCATGCCGTCTGTACCTGGTTGCTTTGTTGGCTGCAGAGATCCCCAGGGCGGGTCTCAGACCCGGTCCTCTCTCCTCACCCCCAAAAGAGCCCTGCTGCTGCTACTGCCTGTGGGAGCAGCTGCAGCCCTGGCTGGGGTCCCAGCCCCTTTCCTCCCCTCCCCACTCACTGCCTGCTGGTCCATCTGCTGAGACATAGCAGCTGCAGCTCCCGGCCTGACACGAGGCCAGGAGGAGAGAAAGCAGGGGCTGGGCCACACCCACCCGAGCTCCGGCCTGGACCAGCGCGGGGATGGGGGACCACAGTACCCCGCTCCTGCCGCCCCCAGCACTGCCTTCTCTCCCTGGCTCTCTTTTGTCTTCAATTTAAACAAGCTCTTTCCTAAAATATCTTTACCCCCTCCTTCCCTGTGGACCAAGCTCTCTGCTTCTGCTCCCTCCCCAGCCCACGCTGGATGGGGGTTTCAGCTTCTGGGGGTGAGCAGGTGTTTGACGCATCGCCTGTACCTGCAGCATCCACACAGCCTGCATCAGGAGCCGTGCAGCCTGAAGCGCCTCCAACTCCGTTTCCTTGGTGCCCCCAGGTGCTGGGCGTGAGCCTCTGTGACACACGCTTGCTTGGGGGGCCCTGGACTAGTGGAACCCCCTCTGGGACCCTGGCCTCTGTGTGTCCCGCCAGCCTGCGTCCTGAGCGCTCCTGTGTCTCTGAACAGACTTTGTGATGACTCATGCTCAGCCGGGCCCAGCCTTGGTCTCACATGCAGTCAACGGGGTGTTCCTGGCCCAGACCCTGGGACACCGGCACAGGTGCATTGGGGTCCCATGGGGTTCTGGTTGTGGAGCCTCAGTGGTGGTCAGAGTGGGTCTAGGTGGTGAGGATCAAGTACTCAGCCAGGTTCAGGGACAGCACCTTGGCTTCAGCAGTTAAGAGGTGCTGGGGACTCTGCCCTCGCTTCCAGGAGGAAGACAGAGGGGGACAGGTGAGCACCTCGGCCCCTTGGCCTCGATCTTGTGAGGCCCCAGAAAGCCGATTACCCTGTAAAGCCCAGGGCTGACTTCCCAAATCCTAAATAGTGCTGCTCTGTCATAGTGAGCGTTAGCCCCTTTCCAGGGACTGTGCCCCACCCTGTCCCCCCAACACCAGGGTCCTTTCCCGAAGCTTCTGCCAGGCCGCTATGGCTGCCATCTCCAGATAGGCAGAGCCATGGAGGGCAGGGCAACTTCGCAGTTTGGAATTGGGAACATCTGGCACTCCTTTGAAGGGGTGGAAACCCCTGAAAAAGGTGGCCTAAGGCTGTTAGCTTGGTCTCCGGGTACGGGCGTTTTTAACTGGTAATTTGGGCATTAAGTTTATTCAGTCTGCAGCTTTACCCTAGGATCATTCTTCGGCTGTCCTCAGTGGAACCAGTTTCTGGGCTTCTCATCTTGAGCCGACACAACTGTCCTAGAACTTGGGCTGGTCCCCGAGGTTGAGGTCTTCTTAAAAGTGCAATATTTTCAGTTATGGTTCCCTCGTCTCCCTGCTCCTTTTGATTTTTTCTACCTTGTTAGGAAGCACATGCTGTAAGATACCTGCCTCAGTCTCCCCAGCTGCCCCAGCAGACAGGAGGTACGGGTATCATCTCTTTTCCCTGAGGTTCAAACAGCTCGTCCCTTGCTAGGGGACTCCTGAGCTGTGACATGGACCTGGGTCTGCCCCTGCCCTGTCCTCTCCCCGTGCTGGGGCTAAGGAGACAGCCTCACCCCTCTTCCTTCCCTAGCTGTCCTCCTAGGAAGACAGCCTGCCAGGGACAAGAATGGGAAGCCACCTCGGCCACTGAGCCATGCCAGCCCCCAGGCTGCAACCTTACTGCCTCTTCCATCCTGCAGACCCAGCATCCAGGTGGGCAAGAAACTGCCCACCAGCCCCTCTGTCCACGCACTGGCCTCCTGACCACAGCCCTCAAGCCATGATGGTCTCCAAGCTGTCCTCTATCAAGAGATTGGTCTGGGAGACTGAGGCAGGAGGATCACAAGTCTGAACGCAGTCTAAGCAGCTGAGATTGTAGCTCAGTGCAAAAGCCCTGGTCCAGGTAGGACGAACACTAAGATCTTGGGGAGAGAAGCACCAGGGCAGAGGCTGGAGTGCCCAGGACCAAGGCGAGTTCCCTGCCTTAGACGTGGGCTGGGTCCTCGGCACAGTTTCCATCCAGGGGAGTGGGGAGCCCACTCGTCTCCCATCTAGACTCGCCTCTGAGACAGCAGAGGGCACAGGACAGAGAGACAGGGAGCACTGGCAGCCTGGGGGCTGTGTGGGGACATTGGGACCAACCAGCTCCCAGAGGCACCTTGGTGACGCTGCGGGTGCAGCTTGCTGATCCCTGAGGAGACAGTAAAGATTAAGAGGATCATAAACTGCACCCAGCACGGCCCTGGGAGAAATCTCCTCAATCACAGCCGCTGCTACAAGGGACCTCAGGAAGTTGGGGACGCTCCTGAGTTCAGACACAGGGACAGCAGGCAGGAGAGACAGAAGCAAACAGGAACACAGAGAGACAGAGGAAGTCAGACGCAGAAGCACCCTGGAACCTTCCAAAGTCAGGCTGACAGCGCCTATGAGCTCCAACGTGGCTGCTACTGTGCCTGCGGCTGTGACTGCCTCCAGGAAGGAATCTCCAGGCCAGTGGAGCCTGGGGGAGGACCCTGCAGGTATGGCTTTGCTTGGAGGTGAGGCTGGACCCTTGGGGAGAAGCCTGGAGTACCTGAGCCCTGGGGGGCTTGGGGAAAGTGAGGGACCCAGAATCTCAGAGGCATGGGGTGACAGGACAGGACTGCTGTGCAGGGAAGTAGGGCACCCAGCAGCACCCCGAGGGCGCAGCAAGTAGGGAGGCCCCCGCTGGGATGCTGGGAATGTTTTCATAGGGGCCTGATGCCACCCATAGGGGAAATAGAGGCAGGAGGGAGGGGTCAGAAGCTGGTGCTGGGGTCCTTAACAAGGTGGGGGTGGGGGACTTTTCCAGATGGGAAACGAGGGCTGAGTGTCACTCAGTGTGGGGCAGAAGCAGGTTCGCTGGTCCACACCTGTAATCCCAGCAGTGGGGAGGCTGAGGCAGAAAGATTGCCGCGAGTTCGAGGCCAGTTTCTCTCACCCAAAAATAAGTGGCGAGGGAGGACTCTGAGGGGGGGGTCCCCCCGGGGCCCCCCCAGGCCCACCCTTCCCCCTGCTGTGCCTCAGCCGGTGGCCCAGCGCTCCAGTGCCGCGTGTGCGGAGACAGCAGCAGCGGGAAGCACTATGGCATCTACGCCTGCAACGGCTGCAGCGGCTTCTTCAAGCGCAGCGTGCGGCGGGGGCTGATCTACAGGTGAGGGCGCCCCCTACAGGTGAGGGCGCCCGCCGGCTCCCGTCCCCAGCCCTCAGTGGCCCAGACTGGACACTGACCCCAGGCCCCGTCCTCGCAGGTGCCAGGTGGGCATGGGGATGTGCCCCGTGGACAAAGCACATCGCAACCAGTGCCAGGCTTGCCGGCTGAAGAAGTGTTTGCAGGCCGGGATGAACCAGGACGGTGAGCGGCCCTGCGGGGCAGGGGCGGCGGGGACAGCGGCGAGGCCGCTCGGCATCCTGACCCCTCCGTGTCCGCAGCCGTGCAGAATGAGCGCCAGCCCCGGAGCACAGCCCAGGTCCGGCTGGACAGCGCCGAGTCCGACAGTGAGCCCCGGCCCAAGCTGCAGGCGGCCACCCCGACCCTGACAGGGCCCATGGCCCGGGGCCCCACACCTGTGACCAGAGCCCTGGGCCACCAGTTCCTGGACAGCCTCATAACGGCCGAGACCTGCGCAAAGCTGGAGCCGGAAGATGGTGAGCAGTAGGGGCTGTGGCCACCGCGGGCTCTGCTGACCCCCAGGCTTCCTGCTGCTCTCCGTGGGGAAGCCACTAAGCTCACACAGTCATCCTCCAGCAGCCGAGGAGAACATCGACGTCACCAGCAATGACCCCGAGTTCCCAGGGTCACCCTGCGCCCTGGATAGCGTCCAGGAGACGTCGGCCCGCCTGCTCTTCATGGCGGTCAAGTGGGCCAAGAACCTGCCGGTGCTGTCCAACCTGCCCTTCCGGGACCAGGTTAGCCAGCTGGGGGCTCCGGGCCTGGGCGGGGTGGGGCCACAGCCCCTGCAGCCAGCTGGACTGGGAACCCATGCACCCCGGTGCGGGGACAATGGGGTGCATGCAGCTTGGGTGCTGACTGCTGGGTCACACACCTGTGGAGCAGGGATGACAGTAACCAGGGACGCACAGGTGCCGGGACTTGGCCCGCCTGTGTCTCCCCCCTGGACAGACACTTGAGCCTGTGAACGTTCTGTGCAGGAGGGAGCCGTCCCCACATCCCAACTCGAGGTCCCCTGGAAGCACGCAGGCCCATGACTCCAGGGTACAAGTGTCACCCCAAACTCCTCGTATCTGCAGCGGTGCTCTAGCTTCTCAAGGGCAACAGAGCTCTTGTGACAGACCAGGAAGAGAGCAGCAGGCAGGCCGAGGCTTGGCCAGGTTGTGTTGGCAGAGAGCAGCTCAGAGGA
Organism: Hydrochoerus hydrochaeris; assembly: GCA_004027455.1. Classification (NCBI taxonomy): domain Eukaryota; kingdom Metazoa; phylum Chordata; class Mammalia; order Rodentia; family Hydrochaeridae; genus Hydrochoerus; species Hydrochoerus hydrochaeris. Next base: position 77,615 of record PVLA01007440.1, on the reverse strand, counting down.
GTCAGGCCAGCTGGGTGTGGTGGAACAGGATTGTAATTCTAGTATTCTGGAAGGCTGAGGCAGGAGGATCCCATGTTTGAGGCCAGCCTGGTAAGTTAGCAATTTAGAACCTGTATCAAATAATGGGGGTGGAGGAAGGATGTCACTTACTGTGAAAGCCCTACTATCTAATCCCTGCTGTCACCAAAACAGTAGTGTTTTGGACACTCTCACCTTGGACAATCTGAGGCCTGTCTCCAAGGTTGTCCTACATCCTGCATCCAGGCTTTCTGAAGGGTCCCCACTGCCACTCTTGGTGAAACCCACAGAGGTCTAGGCAGGGGAGCTGGAGGGTGCCCAGGGCCAGCGCTGCTATCGGCCAGAAAACCCTAAGCCCCAGGGCCTCCTGTCCTGCCCTGGGGAAGATGCGGAGCCTGCGCCGAGCAGCCCGGGGCTGTGGCCCCCATGATGCCCTCGCCCTCTCTGAGCACAGGTGATCCTCCTGGAAGAGGCCTGGGGCGAGCTCTTCCTCCTTGGAGCCATCCAGTGGTCCCTGCCTCTGGACAGCTGTCCCCTGCTGGCCCCTGCCGAGGCCTCTGTGGCTGGCAGCTCTCAGGGCCGCCTGGCACTGGCCAGTGCAGAGCGGCGCTTCCTGCAGGAGACTGTGGTCCGCTTCCGGGCGCTGGCCGTGGACCCCACGGAGTTCGCCTGCATGAAGGCCCTGGTCCTCTTCAAGCCAGGTAGAGTCACCAGCCGAGCCTCCCAGAGGAAAGGGAGGTGAAGCATGAGAACTGGGTGACCTCTCTGCTCGCCCGCTCCCTCCACACCGACCCGTGTGCAGGCTTCTTGCTGGGATAGGGGAGCAGGGGGTATGACCTGGCTGCCTTCCCCAGAGGCCTCTTTCTGGTGCCCAAGAGGGACAGGGCGAGCTGGGACTCCCAGAGGGGAGCTCACAGCACCGCCTCTCCCCAGAGACGCCGGGCCTGAAGGACCCAGAGCATGTGGAGGCCCTGCAGGACCAGTCCCAGATGATGCTGAGCCAGCACAGCAAGGCCCATCACCCCAGCCAGCCCATGAGGTACCCTGCCCGCCCCTCCCACCCCCCCCACCCCCCACCCCCACCCCGCCTCAGGGCTCCCGGTTAGACAGGACGGAGTCTCCGTGTGTGCGCGCAGCACCGATCAAACAGCTCCTACAGCCAGACCCTCAGAGGGGACCAGGATGTGCAACAAGGCTGCGTCCTCCGGGGGTGCTGGGCCCGAGGAGCGCTGGGAGATACACCGCCCCGCTCCACGGTGGAGACGTCGCCAGTACTGGAAGGAGACTTTGGCGGGGTGCGAGTGGGGGGGCAGGACTGAGATGGAGTGGAGAGAAAAGGAAGGGGCTGGCGGAAGACAGCTCTCCATTTACAGAGGCGAAGAGGCCAGCACAGTGTCTGAGACAGGTCCCAGCAGGAAGGTAGGAGGCTGAGTCAGAAAAGCCCTCAACCCTAACCCAGGGGTGCACAGGAGAGACACCTGCTGGGGGGGACAGGTGCTTGGTGGACAGTGGTGTCCTTGCTGGGGCTGCAGCAGGGTGACAGCTTCAGGCTGAGTGGGGCTTCTCACCAGGCACAGCGGAGGTGCTGTGGGTGGGGAGCGCCCACAGCTTGGCTAACTGATGTAGGAGGGTAACCTCCAGGCACCAAAGGAGCCCAGGGAGAAGCGGCACTTTGCCTTTCGGATGAATCCAAGGGGACAGGGTCTAGGTCCTTTTGCACAAAAAGGATTCCCATTGCATGTGAGCACAGGGAAGTGAGTACTAAGACCAGATGTCCGAAGTAGGCAGGACCAGATCCTGGACATGGCCTGCCTTAGCAGTCACGGGCCCGATTTCAAAATGCTGGTGAGGACTTCTGGTGTCTCTTCCATAGCTGCTCATTAAGCCCCGGGCAGAAGAGGGTGTGGAGACGGAGCTTTGAGGTTCTCTGGGTCAGCATATCTCACTTTTCTGAAACTGCAACACCCGAGAAGAGACGCAGTTCTCACTGCAGTCTGGTGTATAGATGCTGAGAGAAATTTCTGTCAATACCCTCCCTTTATACAACTTACTCTGATATTTCTATTTTATGTACTCTTTTGGTTTTGTTTGACACCAAGGCTGATCCTATACTCAAAGCCTTCCAAGATTACAGCCATGCACCCCCATGTGTAGCTTTATTTTTATTTTAAAGCCTCGTTGTGATGCTTTAAATGTAATTTCAGACACCAAACTGAGTCGACACCTGCAGTTTGCAGAAAAGAGTTTTCTAGCTCATGTCGGTTACTTCTTCCTTCATTCCTCAGTCAGAAAGACACAAGCTGGTTGGGGCTGGCGGTGCACGCCTATAATCCCAGCACTCAGGGAGGCTGAGGCAGGAGGACCACAGTGAGTTTGAGGCCAGCCGGATTACATAGTGAGATCAAGATTGGCCTGAACCCCATCATCTCAAGCATAAAGGGGCAGGAATGGGGATGGCAGATAGGAGGGGCATCTGACTGCTGGATGTCACCCCTGTGAGTACCAAGGTGGCAAAGGAAGCTCAGCAGCTAGGCAAGGGGCGGGTCTTCCTGGAGGTCCCTGGGAGGGACGGACCCCAGCCGCAGCCTCTGCCCAGGGCAGGTCTGACCATCTGCCTTTGCACTGCTCCCCGTCCCTGAGGACCCCTGAGTACCCTTTCTTTAGCACGTGGTTTTGATTCAAAGCTATGATGAATTTTTTCTGGGTGGCTCAGCCACCCTTATGCTACTCCAACTTTAGGAGTCACAGCTACTCTCACCCAAGGTGTTTCACAGGCGGGAACTGCTGCTCTTATTGTCACATATGAAACTAATCCTGGGATCTGAATCCTTGTGAGGAGTCACATATCCGTGTGTACAATTGAACACAACCCCTCCCTCTGCAATCTGCATACATAACAAGCAGGGCTGACTGCAGCCCACTCCTCCAGGCTGTGGGGGGCCTTGCCCTACCACCCTTCCTGACTCCCCTGCCCCTGATCCCTCGGCCCCGCCCCGCCCCCACTTTCCCAGCGGGCACTGCGAGCTGGGAGTAAAGCAGATGGTGTCTTCTCCCCGTCCAGGTTCGGGAAGCTGCTCCTGCTCCTGCCCTCTCTGAGGTTCCTCACCTCCGAGCGCCTCGAGCACGTCTTTTTCTGCAAGACCATAGGGAACACGCCCATGGAGAAGCTGCTCTGTGATATGTTCAAAAACTAGGAAGAGCGGAAGAAAGGTTTCCAGCCATTCCTGGCAGCCTTCTCCTGAGGCTAAGCGCCAGCCTGCCCTCTGACCCAACCATCCACTCGTAGGGTTCGTGTTCCTGGCAGAAACATACCCCGAAAGATACAGAGAAGCTGGGGACATAGCATAGACGGACAGCACTAGCCTAGCACATGCAAGGCCCTGGGTTCACTCCCAGCACCATCTGAAGAAAAAAAAAAAAAAAGAATATTCACAGCGACTTTTTTCTAGCCGCAACGCTAAACTGTTGGAATGAATTATAATGTATATTATTATCTAGGATATGTATTATATTCATACACTGAAAATCAATAAAGAATGAGCTAGTTGTAGACATGACAACATGAATACATTTCATTGGTGTGAAAGTTGAACAAAAGCCAGACACAGTTTCTATTTCTGCCAAGGTCAAGAGCAGTGTGGAGGGGTGAAGGGCTGTAAGAGGGGACACACAGCTGTCGCTGAGAGGCCGGGCTGGGACACTGGTTAGGCTGGGCCCAGGGCAGCCCTCTGGGCTGATAGAAAAGTCCTTTCTTTTGGGCTAGATGGTAGGTTAGGAAAGGTGACCGTACGTATAAATTCACTAAGCTGCTTACTACGCACCTTACTATAGAAACATGAAAGAAGACAGGAGAAAAGAAGGTTGGTAACAGAATGGCGAGGGAGGGCTTTCCTCCTGGGAAGAGGCTTCTTAGACTATGCTAAGTGGCCAGTTCCTCCCTACCGCTGGACTGGACTTTGAGAAGCATTGGGAAAGTAGCGTAACTCCTTTCCTTCGGACTCGTTATCTCTGAACAAACTTTTCCCCAGGCTCTGCTCATTCACATGAGAGCAGGACGGAGAAAGCTTGGGGCACTTCAGTCCAGAACCCCTCCTGGGAGCTGATTCTCAGGTCCAATAAATACTCTAACATCCTCCTTTTGCTCCTGCCTTCTTGAGACTGTGAGCTTGGTATAGAATCAGCCGTGGCGCATCTTGGAAGTCCCTGCTAAGATTCAAGATTGAAAGCAGGTAAGAACCCACAAGGGGATTTCTATTGTCTCGTTTTTTCCTCTAACAATATGTTCTTGGGAACTGATTCGGCTTAGGAAATAAAGACTTGGGCCCTAATTTTTATTAGGTAGCCTCCTGTCATTTCCCAGGCATTGGCGTAGATTTGGGGTCTATACCTCATAAACACACGGGACATAACCAACTGAAGCACTTCACAAGCTTTGAGCACAGGTTCTGCTGGCTGATGCCCCTCCCATGGACACGGGAGGAATGCGGAGCCTGCTCTGCCTCGGTTTCCCTTCTAGTTTGATCCTCTGCTAATGCAGGAGAAGTTTTAGCTCTTGACGCCTGCCGGCCTTGGGTGAGCTTTTCCATGAATTCCCTGCAGGCATCGATGAAAATGAGCCTCTTTTCCTGCCCGCTGTGGCCTCTCAACTCCAACTTTTTCAACTACTGCTTTTTCTTTTCTCTTGTTGTGGAGGCTTATTTTACTGAAGACTCTCGAGGCCTGCCCTGAGAAAGCTTTCAGTCCTATTGTCTTTCATTCTTGGGATAGCAGCTGGGTAATGGTGGGGGTAACTGATGGGCTTTTTCTGATGGGAGCTAGTACAGCACAGATGATCCCATTAAGAAAGCAGGAAGCTCTTGCAGGGAGCCTATGGGTTGCTGGTAACTTCAGACAAAACGAATATTAAGGGAACCAATAGCCACATCTCCTGGTGCCCAGGGGCTGCCCCTCTCTTGCCCAATTTCTCTCTGGAGTGTAGAGCCAGACCAGCGACTTCTATACTCAGATATGCTGCGGTGGAGAAAGGAAAGCAATAGAACCTCTGGATCACAGGACGGTGAGGAAAGGGGTGTAGACACCGGCCAGCACGGATGGACTGGCCCTGCCCGCTAGCCTGAGACAGCTCCAGCAGCCACTGCTGGCATCAGACTGGTCTGAGATCACGGGACAAGAGAAGCAGGGACAGGTAGGGACCCATTTCTCCCCTCATTAGTTTTTCAAAGTGGGAAATCTCAACTTTGCCCACCCCTTGGAATGAACACTTAAAAGCTAGGATTTCTTTAACTCTAAACAAAAACATTGCCTGGTGTGTAGCTCCACCCATACATGGTTTGGCTACTCCCTGGGAAATGGGGAACAGCAGTTACCAGAGAAAAACATAAATTACAACACCACATCACTCCCAGGCCTGTCCCTTGGGAGGGAACATGTCAACAAGGAATAGCTGCAGTTATCAAAGCTACACTTTGCTGTAGGAACTGTAATACAGAGGGCCCACAGGGGCCTGGACTCTGCCAGCAGCTATTCCAAAGATTAAGGTAAATCACCAACCTAGGGTCTCTCTCAACAGTTCTAGCTTTCATGAGTGTAAAAGAGACAGGGCATCAAACTTACTTTTATAATAAGGAAGGAGAGGGCGCTGTGAAACCAAGCAGCCAGCCTGCCTCCCTGGTAAGCAGCCCTGAGCCTACCAGCACGCAGGCTGAGATTCAAACATCCCCCACCCCACCCCTAGCAAATGAGAGCCAGAGACCTGAGCATCTCTTGAGAGATTGACCATATGCAATATAGCAAATAGGGAGGATTTCCTTCTACCAATTCTTTGTTATCATTGTTTTGCTTTGTTCTGATTGTTTTGCTCTATTCAATATTCTGTTTTGATAAGTTCTATGATGTTCTGTATTTGGTTTGATTTTGCTATACATGATTGAAAGAACAACTAGTGTGAAGATAACGAGATATACTATTGTACCTATTACTGTTATCCCAGTAACCTGCTGTGACACTCTGTACCAATTTCACTGTACTGTCTCAATTGGATTTGTTCTGTCTCATTCTGTTGTATTTCACTACTTTCAAAATTAAAAAAAAATTTAAATATAATAAAGATAACAAAGATTCCATTGAACAATTTATATCTTCGCTCTTTCTCCCTTCTGACTCTCATACATTATTATAAAAGATCTCTTATGATTCACCTAAAAATTGCTACAACATCCACTAGAGAAAGCCTTGACGAGTCTATTTGGACTTATACCCTTGAAACTATAAAAAGATTATTATAATTCAGTACGGCCAATATATCCAAGAGTGTGCTCCTGCTGAAACCTCACTGTCCTACGCGTTGTGTGTGCTTTTGCTTGTCTGCCTGTATCATCTGCCTTCATAACTGGTAAAGGACTTGCAGCTGCTTCACGGGGAGGGGGGATGACTGTGGTCAAGGCTCTCCCTTTGAGGCCACAAAAGGAACAAGCGCAAAGTCCTGGAGTTCTGGCTAGTTTCTCCCAAGCAAGAGTCCAAGTGCAAGGAGTCCAATCCCACAGGGAAACTCCCTCCAGGATTCACCCATTCAGACTTGGTTCAGATGGCGTCTCCCACTCCAAGACTTCGGTCTTTGTCTTCCTTTACAAATAAAGGTAAGTGCCAGCCAGCTCAGTACAGTATGCTGGCAGAAGAGAATCTCTGTCACTTCTTCATAAAAATGTTTTTACCAGCTGGGCATAGTGGCGCTCACCTGTATGTAATCCCAGCACTAGGGAGGGTGAGGCAGGGTATCCTTGCGAGTTCGAGACCAGCCTGGGAAGGCCACCCTGAACTGCATAGTGAGACCCTGTTTCAAAAAAAAGGCAAAAGTTTTTAATTTTTAATATTTTTATGTTTGTCTTCTTGAGACTGGGTTTTGCTATGTAGCCCAGGCTGCCCTTGAACTCACAGCAATCCTCATGCCTCAGTCTCCTGGGTGCTGGGATCACAGGTGTGTGCCACCAGACCTGGCTCCCTCACTTCTTCTAATGGAAAGATAAAGTTCAAAAAAACCCTCCTCCTTTTTAAATTCTTTTTAAAATTCTTACTAGTACAGATTTGCAATAGATAATGGTTGCATTCATCATGGGGAGTTGGCACATGTAAATAATGCCTCTTAAATTCTTTTCTTCATCCCTTTTACCCTTCTTTCCTTCCCCTAGTCATATTTTAATTAACCTTTAAGCTTTCATGTGTTAAGTTTTGGCCTAGTGTCAGTGTCTGAAAGAACTATTAAAATATTCCTCCGTGTTCCAGTTTCCTATCTGTGTGAAGCTGGATTTTCTTCATGTTGCTCAAAATCAGTTGCACACTGCAGTAGATTGAGGGCAGAGGTGGAGCAGAGTCCGGGTTCCTTTCAGTAAGCAAAACGTTCAAGAGATTTATAAAAATGTAGAATTCCTGTTTATTCTACTGTTTTTGCTGTAAAGAGAGGATGGTTTTTCATTACAGCATTACTTACATTAAGCAGTATTGTTTATTAATTTTCAGTGAATACATGAAACAATACTTTCACATTTTTTCAGTCTTTATTTCAAGTGTACTAGAGCTCTCAGGGAACAAAAGTCTTCTGAGGTCATCAGTAATTTTCAAAGTGTGAAAGGTTCCTGGAGCAAATAAATGAATAAAGAAACAGGTGTGAGAAACTGCTTTGAACTGACCGTGCGGATCCAGTGACATAAGACAGCAGTTGTGTTGCTTGCATTGCTTTGCTATTGGTCGTACTTATCAATCTCATTAACTTCTTGAAATCAAGAACCATATAGTTTCTCAGCAGACCTTAATTCTCCCTCCAGCATAAGCGTCCAGTGATAACTTTGGAAGGGATTGGAAGATTTCCCATGTGCCGACCGTATTAGGGAAGCATTTAGCACATGACTTTTTTTCACCCAGGTAGAAGAACACAATGGTCATGTCTTTAAGGCCACTCAATATAGCATCCCTGTGTACTGTGAATATTGTTATTCTTTGATATGGGTAATAGACCGAGCCTCAGTTTGCAAATGTAAGTATGAGAAATCTTTGCAGAATATTTTTTTTAATTTTTTGAAAAATTAAAACAGCGCAACAGACAAATAAAAGAATAACAGTAGTTAAAACTGCATATTATTATCTTTAAAATAGTTGCTCAGAATACAAAATATTAGCATAAATTCTCCAGTTAATATTAGCACACACCTTCCTTTTAAATGAACTAAGAGACACCAGTAGTATAATTAACTTGCATTTCGTTCTCATTTTCCCTCCTTTTCCCCCTTTCCCCGTTCTAGTTCCTCATTTCTTTTTGAACAGTTTCTTCCCGTTTCACAATGTCTACTGTATATTTTTTACCTTATTTACTCTTTCAGTTTCTCACACCAGCGAGACAATACAATATTTACACGTGTGAGTCTGATTTATATCACTTCTGAGTATAGTCTTACGATGCATCCATTTCCCTATAAATGTCTCAAGTTTATCCTTCTCTGTGGCTGAGGGGTACTCCACTGTATAAAAGGACCACATCTTTTTTCATCCATTCCTTGGTTGATAGGCCTCTGGGTTGTTTCCAGGACTTAGTTACTACAGATTGTGCTATTGTAAACATAGGTGCACATATATCACTGTGGTATGATGTTTTTAATTTTTCTAGAAAGATACCCAGAGGAGGAATATCTGGGTAGAATGGGACCTCTTGATCTTAGCTCTCTGAAGGATCTCCATACTGATTTCCACTATGGTTGCACCAGTCTTCATTCCTAACAACAGGGAAGAAGGGTTTCTGTTTCCCCACAGCCCCTCCAGCATTTGTTACTGGTTGATTTCTTGATGATAGCCATTCTTTCTGGAGTGAAATGAAATCTCAGTGTTGCTTTAATTTGCATCTCTCAAATGACCACTGATGGTGAACATTTTTTCACATATTGCTGTTTGTATTTTTTCATCTGAAAAGTGTGTATTCATCTCAGATGCCCCATTTTTGGATTGTCTTTAAATTTGGAAGGTCTGATTTTTTTTGAGCTCTTTATATGTTCTCAATAGTAATCTTTTGTCTGAATAACAGCTGACAAATACTTTTCCCACATTGTGCATTGGGTTTCACTCCATTGGTGGTTTCTCTTGCTACTTTTTGATAAGATGAAATCCCAGTTGTTGATTCTTTGTGATAGTTCCTGTGAGAGAGGGTTTTATTCATAAAACCTTTGCCTACACCAGTGTCTTCAAGAGTTGTACCAATTGTATCTTCCAGCAGATTTAATGTTTCTGTTTTAATATTTAGGTCTTTGGTGCATTTAAAATTTAGTTTAGTGCAAAAAAAAATTAGTTTCGTGCATGGTGAAAGATATGGGTCCAATTTTAATCTTCAGCATGTGCAAAGCCACTATTTCTAGCACCATTTATTAAAGGGGATGTCTTTCTTGGCAGTAAATGTCAGTGAATGTGTTTGGCAGAGAAGATTGTGTGGCTGAGTACATCAGAAATTGTTTCTGCATCTTCTAATCTACTCCATTGATCCTTGGGTATTTTTTATTTGTTTTGGGTTTTTTGCCAGTATCATGCTGTTTTTATCACAGTAGCTTTACAGTGTAATTTCGAGTCTGGAATTGTGAAGCCTTCTCTTTGTGATCCAAAATTGATTTTGCTATTCTAGGTCTCTTATGTTTCAAATGTATTTTAGGAATGTTTTTTCTAATTCTGTGAGTATTCTAATGGTACTTTGATTGAGACTGCATTAAATCTGTATAACAATTTTGGGAGTATGGTCATTTTCACTATGTTGGTTCTTCCTACCCAAGAGCAAGGGATGTCTTACATTTCCTGATACCCTCTTCAATCTCCTTTTCCAAGTACTTCAGTTTTCAATGTAGAGGTCTTTCACATCTTTCATTAGATTAATTCCCAGGTATTTTGTTTTCGGGAGATGCTACTGTGAAAGGTGTGGTTTCCTTAATTTCTGTCTGTGAGTTTTTTTTATTAGTGGACAGGAAGGCTATTGATTTTTGAGTATTGATCCAGCTACACAATTGAATTTGTTTATTAAATCTAGCAGTCTTTTAGTGGAGTTTTTGGGGTAGAATATCATGTCACCTGCAAATAATGATACTTTAACTTCTTCCTTTCCTATCCTTATTCCTTTTCTTTCTCTTATCTAATTGCTCTGGCTAAAGTTTCCAGAACTATGTTGAGTAAAAGTAGAGACAATGGACATCCTTGACTTGTTCTTGATTTTACAGTGAAAGCTTCCAACTTTTGTTCACTTAGTATGATGTTGGCTGTTTGTCATAAATGGCTTTATCAGATTGAGATTAAGGCCATCTATTCCAATTTTCTGTAGCACTGTTTTTATCATGAATATGTGTGAGAATTTGTCAAAAGCTTTCTCAGTATCTATTGAGATGATCATATGTTTTTTCCCTTGAATCTATTAATGTGATGTTTTATGTTTATTGGTTTGAGTATGTTGAACCATCTCTGCATCCCTGGGATGAATCTCACTTGACCATGGTGTACAATCTTCTTGATGATTTTCTATATTCTGTTTGCTAGTAGCAAAGTAAGTATAGGTAATCTTCTGGATTTCTTCAGGATCCATTGTGATCCTTTCCATTCCTAATTGCATAGATTTCAGTCTTTTCTTTCCTTTTTTTGATAAGGTTGGTTAAGGGTTTGTCAATTTTATTTATCAACTTTTTTTTTTTTTTTTTTTGCGGTACCGGGGATTGAACTCACGACCTTGAGCTTGCCAGGCAGGTGCTTATGCCACTGAGCTAAATCCCTGGCCCGAAGAACCAACTCTTGAATTCATCAATTCTTTGTATTGTTTTCTTTGTCTCCATTGCATTACTTTCTGCTCTGATCTTTATAATTTCCTCCCTTGTATGGATTATGGGCTTGGCCTGTTCGTTTTTCCTAAGTTTGACATTGAACATTAAGTTGTTTATTTGTGGTTTCTCTGTTTTCCTAATATGAGTATTCATTGCTATAAATTTCCCTCTTAGGACTGCTCTCATTGTGTCCCATATCTTCTGGTATGTTGTAATGTCATTGTCATTTAATTATAGAAATGGCCTAATTTCTTCTTTCATTTCATCTGTGATTCATTGGTTGTTTAGGAGGATGTTATTTAACTTCAGTGTTTCTGAAGTTCTTGTGGTTTCTTTTGCCATTGATTTCCAGCTTCATTGCACTATGGTCTGATAATATGCAAGAGATAATTTCAATTCCTTTGCATTTACGTAAGCATGTTTTATAAGCCAGTATGTGGTCTATTTTGGAGAAAGGCCTGTGTGCAGTTGAGAAGAATGTGGCTTATAAATGTGTGGGGTGGAACACTCTCTAGACATCTACTAAATCCATTTATTGTAAAGTTTGGTTCAGTTCTAATATTTCATTATTGAATTTTTTGTCTATTTTATCTGTCTTTTTGTGACAGTGGAGTATAGAGATTCCCTAATGATATTAATGTTTATTTGATTTTCATGTCTGTTAATATTTGTTTTATATAGCTGGGCACACTGGTATTTGTTGCATATATATTTATAATTTTTTTAAGAGCAGAAATATTTCTTGAGAGAAAAAAAGCTTCTGTCTGAGAGAGACAGAAGGGGTCTCGAGTGGGTTGCCTATATTTATAATTGTTATCCCTTTCTCTTGGATTGTTCCCTTTTCAAGTGTATAATGATGTTTTTTGTTTTTTGATGTGCAGAAGCTTTTCAATAAGATGATATCCCTGTTACTGATTCTTTGAAATGTTTCCCATGCAGCCTGGGTTTTTTCATAAACTCTCTGCTTATACCTATGTCTTCAAGATTTCTACCTACATTTTCTTCCCATAGATCCAGAGTTTCTGTTTTAATCTATAGATCTTTTATCCTTCTTTATGTTAGTGCATGGTGATAGATGTCAGTCTAGATAGATACCAAGCCAAATAGTCCTTCTATACCTATTTTTTAAATGCATTTATATTGATACATTTCAGATATACATAATGATAACATTTGTCACAGGGAATTTGTGCCTGTACATGACATATCATGACTCGCATTTTTTCCCATTTCCTTCTCCTTCCTTCAGCCCCTCTTTCCTTCCTTATTTATAAAAGCTTTGTTTCCATCTTTTCATTCTATTCTTTTTCCCCTTCCTTCCTTTCCCTCTCCCCCTCCCTAGTTCTCCTTCCCAATTGAATATTTATCTTCAAATAAATTGGGCACACATGCTTAAATATCACATTGTTTCTCTGGTGTGGGAAACCAAAAGGGTAAATAAGGACCAAAATGTATAATAGGTATTGTAAAACAGGAAGAAAATATACCTATTTGCTTCAGATTTGTTTTTTTTTTTTAAATCATGAATGGATGTTGAATTTTGTCAAAGACTTTCAGTGTCCATTGAGATGGTGGTGTGGTTTCTGTACTTGCTTCTGTATGTGATGAATTCCATCCATTGATTTTCACATGACGAACCATCCTTGCATTCCAGGATGAAGCCTCATTGGTCATGGTATATCTTTTTTTTTTTTTTTGAGACAGGGTCTCTATGCAGTTCAGGCTGGCCTTGAGCTCATTTTGTAGCCCAGGCTGGTCTCGAACTCACAATGATCCTCCTGCCTCAGCCTCCCAAGTGCTGGGATTACAGGCATGAGCCACCACACCTGGCTGGTCATGGTATATCTTTTTGATGGTTCATTGCATTTTGTTTGCCAGTGTCTTGTTGAGGATTTTTGTATCTATGTTCAGTAGAGATAATGGTCTGTAGTTCTCTTTTCTGGTTGGATCCATGTCTGGTGTTTGGATCAGGATAGTGCTGGCTTCCAGGAATGACTTTGGGAGTACTCCTTCCATTTCATTTTCATTAAAGAACTTGAGGAGTTTTAGTACTATATCTTCCCTGAAATTCTTGTAGAATCAAGCAATGCACCTATGAGGTCCTTGGCTTTTCTTACGAGGTAGGGTTTTTTTTGTTTGTTTGTTTGTTTTTTATTTTTTGTACCAGAAGTCATACTCGGGACTTTGCACTTGTCAGGCAGGCACTGTGCTGCTGAGCTATACCTCTGGCCATTGATAGGTTTTTTTTTATTACTGCTTCAATGTCATTGTTGTTGGATTGTTTAGAATTTTTAAGTCATCTTAGTTCAGTTTTGGTAATTCATACTTCTGTGTATCTAGGCATCTCTCCATTTCTTCTGAGTGGCCCAATTTTTTGGCATACATGTTTGTGAAGTAGTTGCCAACAATTTTCTAGACTTATGTGGTGTTAATTGTGATTTCACCTTTTCATTTCTAAATGAATTTATTTGTCTCCCCCCACCATAAGATTGGCTAAAGGGTTGTCAATTTTATTCTTGCCAAGAACCAGCCCTTCATTAATTCTTGTGTTGTTTTTTAGTCTCCATTTCATTGATATCTCTGCTGATCTTTGTAGTTGTCGTCTTTGTACAAGCTTCTTTTTTTCCTAGGATCTTGAGATGTTGTACTAGCATAATCATTAGTGTTAAGAACTGTCTCATTCCTTTCCTAATTTCTTCAATGATCCATTGATTATTTGAGTGTATTGCTTAATTTTTTTAATTTTTAAAAATATTTTATTTTATTTTATTTTATTTTATATTTTATCTTTTTGAGACAGGGTCTCTCTATGCAGTTCAGGCTAGCCTCAAGCTCACTTTGTAGCCCAGGCTGGTCTCAAACTCCCAATGATCCTCCTGTCTCAGCCTCCTGAGTTCTGGGATTACAGGCATGAGCCACCACACCAGGCTAAAATCCAACAAAACCAAACAGAACAAAGCCAATCAAAACAATGCACAGAACTTCAAAGCAAGGGCTAGGGGTTTAGCTCAGTGGCACAAGTACATGCTAGGCAAATGCAAGGCCATGAGTTCAATGTCCGGTACAAAAAATAAATAAATAAATAAAAAATTTTAAAAAGTATTTCAAAGCAGGATACTAGGAACAACAATAGCTACCATAATATATCTTGTTATCTTCACAATAGTTGTCCAGTCCATCAGGTATAGCACAAGCCAAACAAAACAAAACAGAATAAAACCAATCCAAACAGAATATTGAATAAAGCAAAACAATTAGAACAAAGCAAAACAGTGAGAACAATATTGGACTTCAAAGACAAGATAGAAGGAAATCCTCCATATTTGCTATATTGCATACTGTCATCCTCCCAAGAGTTGTCAGATCACCTGCCCCAAGCCTGCAAAATCAACCAAACAGTCCAAGCATTTAGTTGTTTTAGGTAACTTAGTTGCTATCAACTCAGCTTGTGCTCTGAACCAGCCGGTTGCTTATGGTGGGGAGGAGGACATGGAATTTGATTCTCAGCCCATGCACTGGTAGGCTCACAGGAGGTACTGACCTTTCCCTCCCTGCAACCCATGCAGCTTGTGCGGCTCACCAGAAGGGCTGGCTAATTGATTTCTTGGTGGCTTCTCCTCTGTATTGTTTAATTTCTATGTTTGCATAACTTCTGGAATTTCTCTTGTCATTGATTTGTGGTTTTATTGCACTATGATCTGATAATACACATAGTAAAATAATTTTGCAGTTATTGAAGCATGTATATGGTCTATTTTGGAGAAAGTTCCATGTGCTGCAGAAAAGAATCTATATTCTATTTTTGTTGGGTGCAACACTTTGTATATATCTATTAAGTCTATTTGTTCAAAGGCTCAGATCGATTCTGATATTCATTAATGTTCTTGTTGTTTAATTGATCTATTTGCAATAGTGAAATTTTGACATCACCTATAGCTGTACTGACATTTATCTGGTCTTTTACATCCATTAGTGTTTGTCTTATGAAGTTAGGTACATCATACTTTGGTACATATATACTATAATTCTTATTTTGTCCTGTTGAATACTCACTGACCAATATGCAATGTCTGCCTTTACTTCTTTTGACCAGTTTTGGCACTGAATCCTCTTTGTCTGAAAATAGAATAGCTAGTCTTGTTTGTTTTGGAACTCCTGTTTTTAACTGGATATGGTTTTCCATCCTTTGATTTTTATTCTATGAATTTTTCTTGAGATACTTTTCCTTTCTTTTTGGATTAGAAATGCTTCAGAACAAGCTTTCTTGCCTTTAAGGTGTGTGTTGACAAAAAAAGTATGTGCTGAGAGCTTTGCTGTAACTCTGCTAAGTTTTCCTTGGTAAATGATTTGTTGCTTTAACACCTTTTATTTAAGATTCTGTTCTTGTGTTAGATTTCTGGTATTTTAATTATGATGAGGATGGAATGCTTTCTTTTTCTGATCATGGCTTTTGAGTACACTGTGTCTCACTTGGCTGTATGTTTTATACATCTGGAAGATTCTACTATTCTATGAACAGAATTTTTATGACCTTTATCTTCTGATTTTTCACTAATTCCAGTTTTTCTTAGATTGGTCTTTGCATCATCTGGCAGTCATTCAATCAATCCAGTTTTCACATTATCTTGATTTTTTTAAGGCATCTCTCATTAAATGATCACCAACCACAACCTTTCTTTCGGATGTGGCACTCTGTCCTTACACTGGTCACTTCTGCTGCCCATTCCTTTAAAAGAAAATGTGTGTATTTTTTTTTTTTTTGAGACACAGCTTCACTCAATCAAAAGCAATACAATTACTGGCCTTGAACTTTCCATGTATCCCAGGCTGGCCTCAAACTCACAGTGAACCTACCTCAGGCTCCCAAGGACTGGGATTACAGACGTGTGCTACCAACCTGGCTTTTATTTTTAGTCACCTGGATTTCTGCTGGGAACTTCTTTATGGGCTCCAATTCTTTACTATGGTGAGAATCCATGTTTTGCATGCCTTCCCTTCATTCTGCTAGATGTTTATTAGTGTCTTATCTATACTGACTGATCACTTGTCTCATAGGCTCATCATCAGTTTAGTTCTATCTACCTCAAATTCACCAAGCACCTTATTGATGTGTTTTGTTACCTCTACTGATATCCTTTCAGTGTTCAGTTACGGAGTTTTTTATATTCTTTCCCCTCAAAGTCCCCTGGATTGGCTTTGGAGAAGCTGGCAGTTTGGGAGGTATTTTGTTGCTCTGTCTTCTCATGTTACTGTTTTTTGTTTGTTTTCTGTTCTGTGCTAGGGTTTTCTGATTGATTACAGTGGGTAGCTTTTTGCAGGGATATCCTCAGGGCATTGTGAAATATTGGCCTTTGCTACTGTCCTAGGATCCAGCTACTTCTGTTTATTTGGGAGGTGAGATTGCAGTGTATTTGGCCCAGTAGCTTGTTCTGGGCTGCAGTATTGTTTATGACCCCACAGGTGATACAGATGCTGGCATACAGAGACAGCCAGTTGACAGTAACATCTATGCCACCTTAGCTGTAGCAGTAAAGTTGGCCACTTTACTGATTTAATGATCACATTAAAAATAGACTAGAAACTGACAAACCCTAAGAACTTCTCATGTACCACTCTAAACTAAAACATAGAGAACTGTGATTTTAGTGTAATCATTTAGGCCACTAGATACTAACCTATGTGGTAAATGAGAACACTAGTCTACACTGAATGTAGGAAGTAGTGTGGGAACTCAGATAGACCACTGGAGTCAATGACATCACCTGTAGATCCAGCCCCCACTGAAGGCCACTCTTTCTGCAGCTGTCTCCCTTGGCTCTCACCTGGTGTCTGCAGTAAGGTAACACTGCAGTTCTGGGCTGAAACACTCTTCTGGGGTGTTGGTCTCATCATCAATCATGTTGTCGTTTGCCTATCACCTCTGCCACCCTGTGCTGAGGGGAGCCAAGGTATAGAGCTGGCAAATGAGCAGGTTTTAAATTACGGCTTCAATTTGTTTGCCTGTTAATGGATTATTCAGGGTTTTAAGTCATCTTGTTTCAGTTTTGGTAATTTGTATGTATCTAGTAATCTATCCTGTCTTCTGAATTATCCAGTGTAACACAGTATAAGTTTCTCAAGTAGTTGTTAACAGACTTTATTTTGGCAGTCCCCATTGTGATGTCACCTTTCATTTCTAAGTGCATTGATCTGTCTTGTCTTTTTAAGCATTTGTTTTTTTGTTTTTGTTTTTGTTCTTTTGAAGAATCAGCTCTTCAGTTCATTGACTCTTTGTTTTGTGTTTGTTTTTGGTCTCAGTTTCATTGACTTCTGCTCTGACCTTCATGATGTCCTTTTTTGTGCTAGTTTGGGTTTGGATTATTTTTCTAGGACCTTGAGGTGCATCCTTTGATTATTTATTTGAGCTCACTCTGTTCTTTTGATGTGGGCATTCACGGCTATCAACTTCCCTTCAGGTGTGTTTTCATTGTGTCCCATAAGTTTTGAAAAGTACTGGCTGTAGAGTATTGTTTAATTAGAAACTGTCTTATTTTTTCCTTGTCTTCTTCTGAAACTCATTACATAACAGTATATTGTTTAGTTTTCAGACATCTGCATAATTTCTGAGGGTTTTTTTTTGTTCGTTTGATTGCACTATGATCTGATAACATGCATGGTATAAATTCAGGTTTCTCTATTTGAGGTTGCTTTATTGGTAGTGTATCTATTTTGGAGAAAGTCTCATGTGCTGCTGAGAATGCGCCCTCTTGTTAGGTGGAGCACACTATAGATATTTCAGTCCATTTGTTCAAAAACTTTGTTAAACTTTGATATTTGTTGATTTTTTCAGTCTAATTTATCTATTTATGATAATGGGGTATTTAGGTCCCTAACTATATTTCATCTTTTATATCTAGTTATGCTTGTTTTATGAAGCCAAGTGTGCCATTATTCAATGTACATGTGTTAATAATTGTTATCTCTTCCTGTTGAATTATTTCCTTAATCAATATGTAAGTATCTTCTTTGCCTCTTTCACTTGAAATCCAGTTAGAATATAAGATAGCTACTCCTGCTGCTTTTTGGGTTCCTGCTGCATGTAATATTGTTTTCTGTACTTTGATTTTTAGTCTACTAGTTTCTTTTTAGGTTAAATGTGTTTCTTGTATACAGCATACTGTTGGATATTGTTTCTTGAGGCTTTTGGCCAGTTTGTGACTTTTTAAAACATATAAAAAAGCTTTATTTAACAAAAATTTGCATATCATACAGTTTATGAACTTAAAGTATAAGATTTAGTAGAATTTAGCTCATTGACAGAGTATGTACAACCATACTCTGTCAATGAGACAATCATATTTACTGTTAAACTTTTTATTAGTCTACGTTTACAGTACAGAGTGATCACTTTCATCATGGGGGATTTGAACATGTACATGACACAGCTTAATTTTTTTTTTGTCCCTGTCCCCTCCTCTGCTTTCCCTTCCTTCTTTCCCTCCCATTTTACAAAAGCTCCATTTGTTTTTTTCAATTATTTTCCCCTTTAAGTCCCTCTTCCCTTCTCCTCCCCTCATTTCTTGTTCCCCTCCCACTTGAGTAAGTTTTTCCTACTTCTTAATATGAATCCTCTGTTTTGCTCCTTATACTGTGGGCGTCTCACGCAGTAGAAACAGTATAATATTGGAACTTATGTGTCCCATTAATTTCACTTAAGATTATAGTCTCTAAGTGCATTAATTTACCTACAAATGTTACACGTTAATCCTTTATGGCAGAGTAGTACTCTGTTGTATATAAACACATTTTCTTGATTCGTTCATCTGTTGATGGGCATGTAAGCTTTTTCCAAGATTTTGCTTTTATTGTGCTGCTATAAACATGGGTATGGGTGTATCATTATAGTATGATGACTTTAACTCTTTCAGGAAAATACCTAAAGGTAGAATATCTGGGTCAAATGGAATTTCTAGTTTTAGGGTTGTTGGTTTGTTTTCGGTTTGGGAATCTCCATACTTGCTTTCCATAGTGACTAGCAATTTGCACTTCCACCAACAATGTGGGGAAGGATTCTTTTTTCCCACTGCAGCTTCACCAGCATTTGTTACTGGTTGATTCCTTCAGGACAGCCATTCTTTCTGGCAAGAGATAGAACCTGAAGGTTTTTGGGGTTTTTTTTCCTTTCAGGACTGGGGATCGAACCCTTGACCACGCACTTGCAAGGCAGGCGCTTATGCCACTGAGCTAAATCCCCAGCCCCCTGAAGTTTGTTTTAATTTGCATTTCTCATATTGCCAGTGATGTTAAGCATTTTTTCACATACTTATTGGCCATTTGTACTTCTTCTGAGAAGTGTCTGTTCATTTCAGATGCCCATTTGGGATTAAGTCTTTAAATTTGAGAGTCTTTTTGTTTGTTTAGTTCTTTCTATACTGTAGATACTAGCCCTCTGTCTGAGAAGTAGCTGATAAAATATTTTCCCATTCTATAGGTTGCTTCCTTACTGTTTCCTGTGCTGTGCAGAAGCTTTTGAATTTAATGTGATCCCATTTGTTGATTCTCTGTAATATTTCCTGGGCAACTGGTCTTTGCCCACATCTATGTCTTTGAGCATTTTACCTATTTTGTCTTTCAGCAGATTGTTTCTGTTTTAATCATAAGATGTTTTTATTCTATTCTTATTTTAGTTTAGTGTATGGTGAGAGAAATGGGTCTAAGTTCAACCTTCAGTATGTGAATAGCCAATTTTCCCAGCACCATTTGTTAAAGAGCTATCTTTCTTTCAGTAAAAAGGGTTTGGCTGCTTGTCAAAGGTAGTGTGACTATGTCATCAAAGATCATGATTTTGTTGTGTGACAGAGTGTATCTGGCGTTCTGTATCTTCTATTCTGTTCCACTGATCTAGGAGTCCATTTGGTGTTATGTTTTTGTGGACTTTTTTTGATTGGTTGGTTTTTTGCTGATAGTATGCTGTTTTTATTACTGTAGCTTTGTACTATAATGTCAGATCCACGATTGTGAGACACTCTACCTTGGTTTTGCCTAGAATTACTTTTGCTATTCTAGGTCTTTTCTAGTTCCATATGAGTTTAACAATTACTTTCTCTAGTTCTGTAAGATACGTTATTGGTATTTTGATTGGGGTTGCATTAAATCTATATAACAGTTTTGTCTATTTTTTAAAAATTTCCCTTCTTTCCCCCCTCTGTTCCCCTCTACATTTGAACATTTTCTATTTCACAATACCTGTGATAAATTTTGATCCTTATTTATACTTTTGGTTTCTCACAGCAGAGAAACAATGCAGTATTCACACGTGTCTGATTTATTTCACCTGAGAATATGGACTCAATAAGAAAAAAATGTATGAACTCAAGATGTATCTATTTTCCTAGAAATGCTTATCCTTTTATATCCTATATTCCCTTGTATTAGAAACAAAACTACATCTCTATCCATTTGCCAGTTGATGGGCATTTGGGTTGTTTCAAAGTTTTGCCTATTACAAACTGTGCTGCTATAAATGTGAGTGCACATATATCACTGTGATATGATGCTTTTTTTTTTTGGAAGATACCCAGGAAAGGAACCTCTAGTCCTAGTTTTTTGAGAAATGTCCACACTGATTTCCATAGTGGTTGTACCAGTTGATACTTCCACCAACAGTGGAAGAGTTCTTTTTTTATCCACAGCCCCTCAAGCATTGGTTGTTGGTTGATTTTTTTGGTAACAGCCATTCTTTCCAGTGTGAGATGGAATCTCAGGTTGTTTTAATTTGCATTTCTTGAATGACATTGATGTCAAACATTTTTTCATATATATGTTGTTTGTATTTCATTATGTGAGAAGTGTGTATTCATCTCAGATGCCCATTTTTGGATTGAGTGTTTAAATTTGGGAAGTCTGATTTTTTTTTTTTGAGTTCTTTATATGTTTTCAATAGTAAACTTTTGTCTGAGGAACAGCTGGCAAACATTTTCTCCCACATTGTGAGTTGTCTCTTCACTCTGTTGGTGGTTCCTCTTGTTGTGCAAAAGCTTTTAGATAAGATGAGATCCCAAGATCCGGCCATGGTAGAACTTAGGTGGCTGATGAAGAAAGCAATTCGCCTGCCCTCCTGGTAAGTGCCCCTGGCACAAGCCAGGAGGAGAACCAGTCATCATCTCCCATGAGCCTACTGGCACATGGAATGAGAATCAAACATCTCATCCCTCCCGCTCCACTGCTACCAACTGGAGGCAGAGATCTGAGCATCTCTTAGGAGGATGACCATATGCAATATAGCAAATATGGGGGATTTCCTTCTATCTTCTGTTTGAAGGCAAATGTTGTTTGCACTGTTTTGTTTTGTTATGATTAATTGTTTTGCTCTATTCAATATTCTCTTTCAATTGGTTTTATAATGTTCTGTTTTTGGTTTGATTTCACTATACTTAATTGGACAACTATTGTGAAGAGAACGAGATATACTATGGTAACTATTACTAGTATCCCGGTATCCTGCTATGAAGTTCTGTACCAATTTCACTGCATTGTCTCAATTGGCTTTGTTCTGTTGTATTTTTACTACCTTCAAAATAAAATTTAAAAATATAAAAAAAAAAAAAAAGATGAGATCCCAGTTGTTTATTCTTTGTGATAGTTCCTGTGAAGGGAAGTTTCAGTCATAAAATCTTTGCCTATACCAGTGTCTTCAAGGGTTATATCAATTCAATTTTCAGCAGATTTAATGTTTCGTTTTAATATTTAGATCTTTTTTTACTTTTTTTATTTAAAGAAAAAAATGAAACAGAAAGAGGGTAGAAATAATACAAAATTTCAAAACAAAAACGAGTAAGAAATCATTAACTGACAATTACATAAAGAAGTAGTTGTTCAAGTTAAAAAAGTAAAGCATACAAAGTAGACATTTAAACAGTGAGACTGCAATCAGCTCTGTTCATCTAACAGAAACTTAGTAATATGGTCATCAGTCCTACACAAACATACATGCAGTTATATCCTTTAGAATACTTTCTTTTCCTCTCTTTTTTACAATAACTATAATCAATTCTCATAAACTGTTTACAAGTTCTACACATGTATAAGTCTCTACATGCATACCTAACCTTTCTGTATTAGAGGTAAAACAAATCAAAACAAGTCAACAATACAAATTCCTAGAGAAACACGAAAAGAAAAGGACATATAAAACCACAATACTAGGTGGTCTACGGTAGTCACCATGGTGTCTCCTGTTATTTTCAATAAAATTGTCTATATTGTCAGGCATAGTATAATTAAACTTAGCAGTATATATCACTATTAATAAAAACCAAACACAGGAGACATTATAGGACTTCAAAGGCAGTTAATAACCAAACCAAAATGGGTATCCTATTGAATCCTGCCATCCCCAGAGTATTTGCCCCTAACTCCCAGACTTGACACCCTCAAGCATATCAGATTGGAATAAAATCAGTCAAGACAAAACAGCAATTTAGCTGATCTTCTCTGCCTCATCTCTGCTAAGCTATTTTTCTGTCATTGTTGTTTACTTTTCTTCTTCATTCCACTGTCTGCCCCTCTCATTGAGGCCTTTCTGCCATTGTTCCTGGAATCCTGGTGATTTCCTTCTCTCTCTCTAGAATGTCCTTCAGTATTCTTTGCAGGGTTGGATTGGTGGTCATGAACTCCCCCACTTCCTCTTTGTCATGGAAATATCTTGTCTTTCCATTAATTCTGAGAGGCAGTTTTGCAGGGTACATCAACCTGGGTTGGAGATTATTTTCTTTCAAGGCTTGGAATATTTTGCTCCAAGCTCTTCTTGATTTGATAGTTTGCATCGAGAAGTCTGCTGTGATTTTGATGAGTTTTCCTTTATAGGTAATCTGTTTCTTTTCTCTGACTGCTTTTCATATTCTGTTCTTGTGATGGATTTCTGGGATCCTGACTATTATATGTCTGGGTGTAGATCTGTTTTGATTGTAGCTAGCTGGAGTTCTGTATGCCTCATATATATCTGAACATCACTTCCTATGTTTGGGAAGTTTTCCTTAATTATTTCTGTGAGTAGTCTTTTTATTTCATTTGTATTTGTCCCTGCTTCTTTGTTCACATTTTTTATTCTTAAGTTATAAATCCTCTTGTCGTCTTCTAGCCTTTGTATCATTACTTCCTGGTTCCTTGTTATTTTTAAGAGATCCTTCCTTTCACGATCACACATTGCAAATCGATCTTCAAGTTTTGAAAGTCTGTCTTTAGTTTCTGTTAAGAAGTTTTGCCAGCTTTCAATGGAGTTTTTAATTTACTGATATTCTCTTTGGATCTGTTTCATGTATTCTAGATTTTGTTTATATTCTTCATCAAAGGCTTCTTTCCTTTCTCTGGGTTCCTCCATTCTTCTATTTGTATCTTCTTGAGGAGTACCCAGCATTTCTTTTATTAATCTTCTTATATCTTGTTTCTCCTGAGTTAGAATTTCGGATTTAAATTTGTTGATGAGGTCCCAGAAGTCTTTCTTTATTTCAGATGAGGCCGTGTCTGATATTGCATGTTTGCTGCCCTCAATCTCCTCTCCTGGGCTTATTTTCCCTGGGTCGGTGGTTGAAGGCTTTTTGTCGTTTCTGTCTTGTCATGTTTCTGGTTTCTTTCAGACAGGTGAATGTTGGAGGTTTCTGGACCTTTTTGTATTGCTTATCTTCCCTCTGCAGCTTACTGGCTAGGGCAGTGCTGCCCTCTCCTGTTTGTTGTTGGTCTAATATTTAGATCTTTGATCCATTTCAAATTTAGTTTAGTAGATGGTGAAAGATATGGGTCCAATTTTAATCTTCAGTATGTGCAAAATCAGTATTTCTAGCACCATTTGTCAAAGGGGATGTCTTTCTCCTTGGGTCTGTTTTTTTTTTTTCCAGTACTATGCTATTTTTATCACAGTAGCTTTACAGTGTAGTTTCAAGTCTAGAATTTTGATGCCTTCTCTTTGTGACCCAAAATTTATTTTGCTGTTCTAGGTCTCTTATGTTTCCAAATGAATTTTAGGAATGTTTTCTCTAATTCTGTGAGGTATGCTAATAGTATTTTTATTGGGATTGCATTAAATCTGTATAGCAATTTTGGGAGTATGGCCATTTTCACTATGTTGGTTCTTTCTTTCCATGAGCAAAAGATATCTTTCCATTTTCTGATATTCTCTTCAATATCCGTTTTCAGAGTACTATAGTTTTCAATATAGAGGTCTTTCACATCTTTTGTTAGATTAATTCCAAGGTATTTCATTTCTTTATGCTGTTGTGAAAGGTGTAGTTTCCCTAATTTCTCTCTCAGTGAGGTTTTATTCATGTACAGAAGGGCTATTGATATTGGAGTGTTGACTTCGTATCCGGCTATACTACTGAATTTGCTTATTACACCTAATAAGTCTTTTAGTGGAGTTTTTGGGGTCTTTTATATAGAGTAACATGTCATACACAAATAATGATAACTTAACTTTTTCCTTTCCTATCCTTATTCCTTTTCTCTTATCTAATCACTATGGCTAAAGTTTCCAGAACTATGTTGAATAAGAGTGGAAACAGTAGACACTCTTGTCTTGTTTTTGATTTTAGAGTGAAAGCTTTCAGTTTTTGTCCATTAAGTATGATGTTGGCTGTTGGTATGTCATAAATAACTTTTATCAGATTGAGATAAAGACCATCTATTCCAACTTTCTGTAGGATTTTTTAAAATCATGAATGGGTGCTGGAGTATGTCAAAAGATTTTTCTGCATCTATTGAAATGATTATTTTTTTCCCTTGGCTCTATTAATTTGATGTTTTATGTTTATTGATTTGCATATGTTGAACCATCTCTGCATCCCAGGGATGAATCCCACTTGGTCAAGGTATATAATTTTCCTGGTGATTTTCTATATTCTGTTTTCAAGTATTTTATTGAGGATTTTTGCATCTATGTTCATTAGGGAGATTGGCCTGTAGTTCTCCTTCTTATTTGGGGCCATATATCTATGGTTTTGGTATTAGGGTAAAGCTTGTTTCCAAGAATAAATTTAGGTGTACTGCTTCTCTTTCAATTTCATTGAGGAGTTTGAGAAATAGTAGTATTAGGTCTCTTCTAAATTCCTTGTAGAATTCAGCAGTGACTCTATCAGGGCCTGAGATTTTCTTTGTTGGTAGGTTTTTAATTACATCTTCAATTTAATTGATCAATATTGGTTTATTTAGGATTTTTGTATCTTCTTGATTCAACTTCGGTAACATATATTTCTAGGAATCTTTTTATTTCTTCTACATTTTCCATCTTATTAGAACACAAGTTCTCAAAGTAGGTATGGATGACCTGGATTTCTGCAGGGTCCATTGTGATTTCACCCTTTTCATTCCTAATTGCATAGATTTGTGTCTTTTCTTTCCTTTTTTTTTGATAAGGTTGGTTAAGAGTTTGCAGATTTTATTTAATCTTTTGAAGAACCAACTCTTCATTCATTAACTCTTTGCATTGTTTTGTCTCCATTGCATTAATTTCGGCTTTGATTTTTATAATTTCCTTCCTTGTATGGATTATTGACTTGATCTATTCCTCTTTTTCTACAAGTTTGAGGTTGAACCTTAAGTTGTTATCTCTTCCTCTTGGATTGTTCCCTATAAAAGGATGCAATGACCTTGTCTTTAATCAGTCTCAGCTTGAAATTAACTTTGTCTCTAAATAGAATAGCTATTTTCTGGTCCCCCCCCCACTTTTTTCTGGGTTCCTGTTACATGGAGTATTGTTTTGCATTCTTTGACTTTTAGTCTATGAATTTATTTTTTTAAAATTAAATGTGTTTCTGGTATTTTGGAATGCTGGTTTGGTGACCATAAATTTCCTCAGGTGTTCTTTGTTGTGGAAGTATCTCACTTCTCCATTAATTTTGAAAGATATTTTCATGGGGTGTATCAGTCTGCATTGGAGGTTGTTTTCCTTTACAGCTTGAAATATTTCACTGTAAGCTTTCCTTGACTTGAGGACTTGTGCTGAGAAGTCAGCTGTGATTCTGATGGTCTTTCATTTATAGGAAATTTGTTTCTTTTCCCTAATAGCTTTTAAAACTGTATTCTTGTGATGAATTCCTGGAATCTTCACTATGATATGCATAACTGTAGATATTTTTGATTCTGGATAATTGCATTTTATATGCTTTACTTATTTATATGTCAAATTCTTTTTCCCTGCCATGACATCTGCCATGATTAGTTTTTTATATCATTTGTACTATCTCCTGCTTTTTCACTGATTCCAGTAATCTTGTTATTCTTCTTTGCATCGTCTAGCAGCTTCTGGACTGATTTCTCATGGTCCCTTGCTATTTTTTTAGGAAATCTTTTTCATGATTGTTAACCACAAGTCTGTCTCCTATATCTGAGATTCTGTCCTCAAATAGGCTCCTTGTGCTGAAGATACTTTCAATGGAATTTTTATCCTGGATATCTGCTTGAATCTGTCTTATGAATTTCATTTCTTTCCTCTTTTCTATTGGGCATTCATGGCTTTCATCTTTGTGTGTGTGTGTGTGTGTGTGTGTGTGTGTGTGTGTATGTGTGTGTGTGTTTTGAGATAGGGTCTAAACTATGCAGTTTAGGTTGGCCTTGAGCTCACTTTGTAGCCCAGGCTGGTCTTGAACTTGCAGTGATCCTCCTACTTCAGCCTCCTGAGTGCTGAGATTACAGGCGTGCACCACCACGCCTGGCTTTCCATCATTTTCTTCACTCCTATTGTTTTTTAAAATATGTATCTACTGTAGAGTCATGCATGATTTTCATTGTGAGTACCACCTCTGTAGCTGCGTGAGAAATCATTTCTGATTCTATTTTTTCTAGAATGTTGTTCAACTGCTTTATCGCTGCCACTTCAGAGAGGCCAGGTGGGTGGCTTTTGGATTGCCCCATCTCATTGTTCCCTGGATTTGCCTTTGTTGAACTGGATGGCTGGGGTTGCATCTTGTTTAACTGTCTTCCCATTTTCTTTCTCTCTTTTTCTCTTCTTTCTTCTTTTTTCTCTTTCTTTCTTTCTTCGTTCTCTTTCTTTCTTTCTTTCTTTCTTTCTTTCTTTCTTTCTTTCTTTCTTTCTTTCTTTCTTCTTCTTTCTCTCTTTTCTTTTTAGTTTAATTCCTGGGTTGATGCTGGTAAATTTCCTATGGTGAGCTGCTCTGTTGCTCGTGTTTACAACATTTAGGAAATGACTACTTCTCTGAGGTGTTTTTCCATGTGTAGCTGGTGTCAGGATACTGAGTCTGTTGCAAGATCCAACCTCTTCAATTTGTTAGGAATGTGAAATTGCTGCCTGCTTGGCCCAGCCTCTGGTTCTTTGTGACTGGCCCACAGTATTTTCTGTGACCCTTAGTCAATCTCAGTCTTGGAATACCAGGGAGAGCAGCTGTTTAGAACAATCATGTCACTTTTAGCTAAAGTGATATCATCAGCAATAACAATAGCATGAAGTTCAGCCTAGAAAATGACAAACTGAATTAAGCATTAATTTGCCACCTTTAACCATACTAGATTTGTGGTTATGTAGCAAAATCTAAAGCCAGAAAATTATATGCAGTAAATAAGTCCTTAATATGTCCATTTTACCCATAAAGGGTGAAAATTCAAAAGGGATTAAGGAAAAACAGAGAAGCAGAAGAAGAGGAAGAGGAGATTAGAAGCAAGATTGAAGGACAAAGTGGGATCATGCAAACTTTGGGGAGCTAGTTCAGAAGACAGGAGGGAAAGAGGGAAGAAATAAAAGGAAGGACAGAACAACCACAAAGAGGCTAGAAATCACATTCACATTCATATAAAAACAAGATCAAACAATGAAAGAGAAAACAAAACTAAATCACCACCACAACGAAAAAACAAATGAGAGAAAAGAAATAAAAGGGAAAAAGAAAAGAAAAAGGTCCACCTCCAGGTTTGCCTCTGCTGTCACTGGTAAATTACATACAGAGACGGAGTCTAGATCTGTGCTGATTTATCCCAGTGAGCCAGTAGGAGCTTTATGGTGGACTCGTGGCTCATCTCAATGAGCCTGCACCTCTGTTTCCTCTGAAGTTCAGGCTGTGTTCTTGCTGAGGGGGCCAAAATCAGACCCAGTCAGCCTGCAGTAGTCAGCACATGTTCTGAGGGCTTAAACTCAGCTAGGAGCTGCTACACGGACCAAGAAGTTGTTCTGAGCTCTGAGCTCAGCTGGCCCCTCTCCAAGTTGGCTGCTGGACAATTGTTCTCTCCCACAGGACAGCTGAGACCTCAGCACTCACCCCCAGCTAATGCAGTCCTTCCACTGGTGGGCCTCCAGGGAAGCCTCTGGGGTTGCCCATAGTCACCCTGTGTCCACAGGTTTGAACCGCTCCTGCCATGCAGTAAGTCCTGATTCCAGGAGAAGGCTCTGCCAGCTACCTGCTTTTCATTGTTGAAGTTTCTCTCTTCACTCTCTCTGTGGGCTTCAATTGTTGCTTCAGATTCTTTCTGAGTACAGTGGATCCACTTCTTTCCTCCTTGTCTTTCTTGTGTTGCTATATTCCAGTGTCGGGATGGCAATTGTCAGAGACTCTTTCTGTGCTGCTTACTACTCTACTATCCTCCAGAAAGTCCTATGCAACAGTTCCAGAAGTAAGGCCTTTTAACTATATTGGTTCTGTGTATCCAGGAGCAGAGGATAGCTTTCTACTTTTTACCTTGAGTTCCTTTTGAAGAGTACTATAGTTTTCACTGTAGAAGCCATTCACTTCCTTAGTTGAGTAATTCCTAAATATTTCAATTTTCTTGGTGCTATTATGAAAACTATTATTTCCCTAACTTCTCTCTTGGTGTTTCTTATTGGTGTACAGGTACACCATTCATTTTTGAGTGTTAATCTTATATCCTGCTACACAATACTGAATTTGGGTATTAGTATCTAAGAGTCTTTTGACAGAATTTTTAGATCTTTTATGTAGAAAATTATGTCTTCTGCAAATGATAATTTCACCTCTTTCCCTATCTATATTCCTTTTTTTTTTTTGAGACAGACTCTCACTATGCAGTCCAGGCTGGCCTTGAACTATGTGGCCCAGGTTGGCCTTGAATTTGGGGCAATCTTCTTGTCTCAGCCTCCTGAGTGCTAAGTTTACAGATGTGCACCACTATGCCCCTACCTTCCCATTCTATTTCTTTCTCTTATCTAATTGTTTTATCTAGGATTTCAAGAACTGTGTTGAATAAAAGTGGTAATAGTGGACATCCTTGTTTTGTTCCTGATTTTAGCGGAAAAACTTTCAGCTTCTCCCCATTAAGAAACCTGTTGGCTGTTGGTTTGTCAAAGATGTTCTTTATCAGATTAAGACAGAGAACTTCTATTCCTATTTTTTTTGGGGGGGGGGTTAAAACCATGAATGGATGCTGAATTTGGTCAAATGCTTTTTCTGCATCTGTTGAAGTGATGATACAGTTTTTGTCCTAGCTTCTATGTGGTGAATTAATTTCTTGATTTATGCAGCCCTAGAATGAATTTAATTGGTCATGATGTATGATCATTTTGATAATTTGCTACATTCTGTTTGCCAGTACTACTTTCTGGAGGATATTTGCATCTATGTCCATTACAGAAGTTAGTCTGTAGTTCTTTTTTAGCTGGGTCTTTTTTCTGGTTTTGCTATCAGGATGATGCTTGCTTTCAGGAATGACTTTCAGAGTACTGTTTCCCTTTTGATTTCATTAAAGTTTAAGGAGTATTGGTGTTAGATTTTCTCTAAAGTTCTTGTAGAAATTGGCAGTAGAATCCATCAGGACCTGGGCTTTTCTTAGTTGGGAGGTTTTGTTTTTTATTTAATTTCACTAATATTGTCGCACTTAGAATTTTTGTATTTTCTTGGTTCAGCATTGGTAGTTCGTATGTACCTAGGAATTTATCCATTTCTTCTATTAGAGTACAATTTCTCAAAGAAGTTGCCAATAATCTTCAGGATTTGGGCAGAATTTATTGTAATTTCATCTTTTTCATTTCTAATTGCATGGTTTTGGGTCTTTTCTTCCTTTTAAAAAATAGGTTTGGCTAAGTATTTATTGATAATCTTTCAAACAACCAACTCTTACTGATTTCTTCAATTTGTTGACTTTTTGTATTTTATTTCTAGTCTCAATTTCAGTAATTTCTGCCCTGATCTTTATAATTTCCTTTCTTGTACTAGCTTTGGATTTGTACTGTTCTTGTTATTTTAGGGCTTTGAGGCACACCATTAGGTTATTCATTATTCTAGTGTGGGAATTCATACCTGTAAACTTGCCTCTTCAGTCTGCTCTGTGTCCTATAGGTTTCCAGTATGTTGTACTGGCATTGTTGTTATTTCTCCCAAAATAAAGAGCTAACTGGAAGAAAAACAAAACAAAGCAAAACAAAACAAAAAAAACACCAGCTTACATCAGTGTATCCTTACCTTCTCCTGCTTTTCAGAGTAGCCACTGAGCAAGAGAGTAGTAAGGTCTAACCTGCTGCATGACTCTGGCCGTCACCATAGCAATCACCAGCTAGGGCTGCTTGTGGCTAGGTCTTAGGGGAAATACAGTGCAGTGGTACCTCAGTTCATATATGCTTTTATTTGTAAACAACTTGGTTTGCAACAGAAGCATTTGGCAAAACTTTTTGTTGCAAACTCTATTGGGTGTTGAACAGCAAGCACCATGGCCATCTCTCCCACATGAGCACAACTGGGATTGTATTTTCTAGTACTGCAGAGTGAATGAAGTTTGTAAACTAATGTTATACTAAATTGAGGTATAAATGTAGAAAACCAGTGTAGGAAAGAACAAACATAGAAAACCATTGCAGGAAAGGAGAAAAAAGAAAATTAAAAAAAAGCTAAGGGAGAGAAAACAACTTCTTCGGTCAAAGTGCCTGTATGCACGAGAGAGCAGGACGCAGATGGTGGCACTGGGCAGTTTCTCTCTGAGCTTCAGTAGGCTGTGCACTTTAAGGGGAGGCAGCGGGGGTCCATGACAAGAACCTTTGCAGGATGCCAGGGCAAGAGCAGCAGGAATGAGTGACTGCCTTCACTCCTACCACTAGTGTGAATCAGCACACAAACATCTGTGATGTGAGTGCACACTTCCCGATTTCCTGGTTCTTGAGGACAGCATTCCTTATTGTAACATCTACCTTTACAATGTAGGGCACTGCAAGGCACCCAGCTGACGTGACTGTCATTCCACCAGGCCAAATGTAGTCCGTGAAGCAGCTACCTGGTCAGCCACGTGGTGGCCAGTGTTATGTCCCAGTGCAGCCCAATTCACACATTAGTTCTCTGCAGAGGATGGAGCCCAGTTTAGCAAATGAGGGATGCTCTAGGAGGTGGTGGGGAGATGCTTCACGATGGCTTCAAAGCTGAGAGCAACTGAGGACACCTGAGGATGTGACCCAGCCATCTAGCGCAGGTACAGAGTGGGTCAAACTTACATAATCACAACTTAGCATTTGACAACTGCATGTGCCACATGGCTGTCAGTATGTGAGAACGTAAATACGTGATGGCACATGTAAGGACTAAACGATAGTTTCTTCTCTCTGCTGCTGCTGCTGTTTTGTGTGCTCTCTGGGCCTCAAAGGTGAAACTACCCCTTCAGACCCTGGATTCTGACAAGAGGTGATGATGGGGAGAATCCTTTCCCCAAAGCAAGGCCATGAGGATAAGCACGGTAGCTACGGCTGTCGGTGTCCATGCCAATGGGGCTTACTGAGATTCTCTCTCCCATACCACTGCAGAAGACAGCTCCTTGCCCCTTCTGTTGGGCAGGGCAGCTGGCTGACGGTATGTTTTGTTTCTCTAGCTATACTTCTGTCCCTGGTCTCTTGAATCTCTGAATCTTGCAAGATCTCAGTTTCTCTCATCATTCCAGTGTCCTCCCAAGATCACTCAACATGTAGCAATACATTTGTTGCTTTGGTTTTTCATTTTGTGGAGAAGCAAATGAGTTTTAGGTACCACTATTCAGCCACTGTGGAATCCCCTGTAAATTAAGTCTTGACAGCCAGCAGCTGGCTGGTATCTTTTACTGAGAAACCAACAATTGGAATCTGATCTTCATGTGAATTCAGCTGAATTCCAGGAACTCATCTCTACATGCTGTCAGTTTGGGGTAGGAACCTTTCCTTAAAACAGTACTGTAACTAAGAAATCACTGCTGTTCTTTGAGGTTGTGGGCTGGGGTAGGAAAGCTCAGTGGCTCAAGCGCTTGCCTGGTAAGTGTGAGGTTGAGAGTTCGATCCCCGGTACCAAAAAAGCAAAATAAACCACACATACTGCTGCTTCTGGAAGCTTTGTTCTTTAATGAGCCATGGGGTGATTTGTTCGTCAAGCCGTTTTTGTATAGCCATACAGTGTATATTTTGAGGGACACAAACTGTACTTTTATACAGATGTCTTGTCCTTCCCCTAAACTAGGAAGTTACAAAGTGCCTGTTGATTGCATCAGGAATGTAATCTGTTCTGTGGATGATATAAATCATTCTTATAGCATTATTCTATTCAACAGTAAATGATATATTTCACAGGATATGTCCTTTTATAATACATAGTCTTTAAAAAATTTACACTCAACATACTTATAAATTACTTTAAATCCATTAAAATAATACAGTACTAATCTTTAGCTCACCTTTCCCATAGTAAATACAAATACTTGGTTCAAGAGGTGCAACTTTTATATGACCTAAGGGAACTGATAAGCACTAAGAATGGATGGATAATGAAGTGACAGCCCCACTGGTGGGCTTTTCTGAAAACAGTTTCAACCAAGAGATCACCAAGACATAACAGAGCCATCTCCTTGATCCTTTTGCAGTTATACTTTTTAACACCGAATTAGATATGTGAGTTGTTCCAAAGAAAAATGATTTCATGTTATTCCGAGGACGTAAGAAGACAGGACTCCCGTGAATACCAAGGATTTTACTAATGCCAGCATGTGATTGGAGACAGAGCTGAGGAGTGGTCACAAAGGTGGGTGAACTTATGCTTTTCAATGCAGAATGATGCAGACCCCACTTCCATTTCCCACCAAGGGTAGGGGACAAAGCAAATGAGAAAGCCATCTGAACTGTTTATGATTAAGACTCTTAGCTTTGAACACATTCTGAGAATACTCATTCAGCAGAGAGCTTGTGAAATGTACACATTCATAGGGTCATAGTTAAAAACACATAGCCCACAGGACCTAAGGTGAGATCAGCACATTTCCATAACCCAGCTTTGACCTGGGAAAGCACCTTGCTGTGGTGGAACACAGAGGTCTTCACTAATCTCAGCAGGCTAAGAGTTCCTGACAGTAGGTCCTTCTGGCTCCCTCTGCAAGGCTCATAGGAGGTAGGCTGGCTCTCTGTTTGTGTTTCTAGAAGCCAAGAGTGGCCAAACAATCCAGATGGTGGGAAATACAAAGTGCATCACCAACTAAGCATGTCATCTCCCTCAATCCTGACTGTGCTAATTTGCTTCAATCTGTTATCTAGAATGAAATTTGACTTCTGCTTCTGTTGTATTTCCCTGAAATATAATGCAATTACAGTAAGAATATACTAGCTTCCATGGGCAGAAGGAAAAAAGTGTTTTATTTGGGGCTGGGACTGTGATGCTGACTGAATTTTGGAATGTGGTGCTGCCCCACTGCTGCCATTCAGGTTATTTCCTTTGAGGCATCTGAGCTCAAAGAAAAGAAGAAAGGGAAAGCAATAGGAAGCCACAAATCAGACATTCAGGAGCGAGCATAATGCAGCAACCTTGTGCTGATGTAACATCAGCTGTGCAGGGGACCAACCAAGAACACATGGAAGTGGACACTGCATTTTGCTTCTGATAGTTTGTAAGTTATGGCTTCATCTCATTGGGAAACAGCCCCTGTCATCCTAGGAAAGCAGCGTTGTTTCCCTTAAAGGTGTGTGGGCCACACTTGTGACACATTCCTACAATGGCCCAGATCTCTCCTGCTACCCACCTGCATCCTGGCAGCTTGTTAAATGACTAGAAATTCACAAATCCAGCAAACAAAACTTTTTTTATTTAATTTTATCCAAATTCAGGTTTTAGGTCCCTGAGAAAAATTATAAAGTCTCCTAACATCCATAACTAGTTCCTATAAAGTAACCTATATAAATGGTTTTAACTGCCAAAGGCTTATCTTACCAACCCCCCTCCCCCAAAGATTTAGATGGGAGAACATGTGCCAAGATGTGCTCCTCGGGTCATCCCTCTGGGAAAAAGGTAATGTCTTCTTTAAAAAAATTTTTTTTAACAACACTGTGGAACAAATGGAAAGTAACAGTCAATGCCGAGCAGCACGCTATTCTCCCAAGAATATTCAAAGTGCGCGGCTAAGTGTGGGCCCAGGAAACAGCACCCCCATTGCACACAGCTATGCTGGGATGAGGGAGCTTTCCGTCTGCACAGTCTCTGATATTCCTTTGTTTGCTTCGGGGGTCTTGCTATGATGCCTAGACTGGCCTTAAATGCCTGAGCTCAAGCAATTCTGCCTCAGCTTCCTGGAACCACAGGCACATACCACCATGGCCATCTTTGTAATTCACAATTTTAAAGGTTAATGTTCATCATGCAAGACACTAACGGGTGGCAAATGTTCATGAAATATAAAACCTTACATATACCAATTAACTATCATCGTTGTGGAGCTTTTAAAGACTTCCTTTCCTTGGCTCAACTCTGAACCAAAACTAGGAGGAAGGAAAATGCACAGGACCTTTAGCTGCCATGCAGAATGATGCAATGATCTGACCCTGGAGCTGGCCAAGAGCCGCTGAGGCAATGGTATGAGGTTCAGTGTTGTGTAACAGGAGAGACTCTGCCTGAACAAAAGACTTCAAAGAAGTATGAAAAGGAAGAATAACCAAAATGCAGGTTACAGGTGGTAAAGGCTCTTTTTCAGAACAGTGCATGTGGTAGTTAGACAAGATGCATGTAGTTAACTTTAAAAACAAACACTTTCACAAACTTAAGAAAAGATTCCATTTTTTATATATTATAAATAGCAAAAACAGATTCCATCACACAAATGTTAAAATGCTTCAAATGTTGTGATAACTTAGGTGTGTAGAGACACCAGTGACAAAAAGATGGTCATACTTTGCTTCAACCGAGGGGTGAGTGGCTCTCACTCCCTACCCAACAGCCTCTAATCTGAGGAATAAATTCCCTGGGAAGCATAAGGTTAAAAAGAATAGACATACTATACACATATTTACAGCAAACTTCAGTAACCAGTATATTAACAAAAATAGATTCAAGTAGTCCTTGATTTTTTTCTTCTATTTAATACTGATGGTCTGAGGGAAAGAAAGTAAAAGTTAGATGGGTCATATTAAATTAACCTTCAGATTTTGGCAGCTTTCTATAACACTTGTTCATGCAGTATTATGTGTTTTGGGGGTCAAATGAATAAATGCTCACATTATTTGAGTCCATGGTGGGAACCCACCAGCAGATGTATAGGCTCATGTGCAATCTTCAGCTTAATCTATACAAAGTGAAATACCTGGATAGATTAGGATGAAACCTTCATATTTAGGGAGTAAATGTCTCTGGGACATTAAAAAAAAAAAAACCGAGAGGAATCTGATCTTAGGAACAGGGAACATGAGAAGAGTATGGCTACTGCAACTTCATCCTGTGTGATAGATTTGGCAGGAGTTAAACCAGCATTGATTATTTTGACATCAAAAAACAAAGCATGTACTTTTGTCTTCATCATATAACCAGGTATCTTATACATGCTCTAATGGCTTAATGGAAACAACAGCTTTTTGTGTTTGTTTGTTTGTTTTTTTACTTTCTCCAGATATAATATGGAGTATTTTTCAACTATTTTAAAATAGAGGGCTTTAGGTTTTTTATTCATGGATGCTTGGGAAAAAATTATATTCTACCCCGGCTCTTTAATTTCAAAGTAAAGCTGCAGGCTTTTTGTTGTTATGGTTAAGAAAGGTCTATGTTTTCTTCCAATGTTGGAAATCAGAGGGTCCTTCAGGTCCATAATTGCCCCCAGCAGTTCAACATCTATCTCCAAGAAGGTAAAGAAAGGGGGAGGAGAGACAACTACCACTGACCAAAATCCCCAGGCCTAGGTAGTTTTGTTTAGTGAAATCTCGATTCAAATACAGCAGCCAAGGCACAGCTGGCACCCATCCCAGCAAGCTTTGAGGAGGCCTTTCTACCTGCGCTGGAGGCCCAGGAATTCAACACTAGGTCGCAGCTGTTCACTGAGCCCAGACCACAATTAGGACTATTGTGGCACTGTGATGAGAGGCGGCCCCAAAGAGGTGATGTGTGCTTGCCACAAAGGGACACACATCTGCCAGTTCAGACCATAAACTCATTATTTCCAAAGAGAGGCAGCTGCTGGGCAGAGCTGCAGTCTGGGTCCACAGGTTTCCTGCGGCCAGACACAATTGTCCCCTCGGGGGTCTCTTTGGTTTTCTGAGGTGAGTTTCTCACGTTCTTTAGTTTTTGCTTGCCTTTTTCAGGGTTGAAGGTTCCTCTGCTGATGAACTGAGGCTTGTCTTCCAGGGCTTTGGCCTGGCCCAACGGTCCTTCCATTCCTGGAGCCTCACCAGCAGAGGCAGCTCGGTAGAATGGAGATTTGGAATAAATCTGAAAGCGTTTTCTGGTGCCATGAGATGATGCAGTGTTGGACAGAAATGTAGACTCCACAGAATCCAAAGAGTCCTGCTGCTTTTTTAGCTGCCTTCGCATTTTGCCTGAAGGTTCAGACTTAGCAGCTGCCTTTAGGGAGCCGAGGCCTAGGCTTCTCTCTAATATAGAATGAGAGACCAAAGCAAGTAAACCACAGTTTCCTCTAAAGCAATCTGTCAAGTAATGAAGAGGAGTCACTGTTCACACAGGAGCTGAGTAGATTACAAATGTGAAGGCCCAGGCTGATTTACAGTGAATGTCTTAAAAGAGCTCTCCACCCATTTCGTGTATCATGGGACAAGTAAGACAATATCTATTGTGACTACTGGCTTTTCTCTGTTATGTGTAGAATAAAATATCAAATTACCACAAAACTGTATTACACTGAAGGGTTGATCTGATGCAGAGTTTACTGATCAATGCACCCTTAAAAGGGACTGTCTTAGCTTGGGAGTTTATTCCTTGTTTGCCAAACAAACCTGGAATTACTGGCCTGATATGTTCATTTACCTGATCTCTCAGACATGGTTCCTTCAGACTCCATATTCAAATTTTCTGAGCTATCAGCAGTCCCAATGGAGGCCTCAGACTCAAGCGTTTCATCATCAGAGGCACGGGGTTCCAGTGCGAGCATCTCAAATGTTAGCTCCTCCCTGTAAGATACCATCAGTAGATCCATTTAGTACTTGGTAAGGAGTGAAAGGAAAGTAATAGGAAGATGACCCTGAATGAAAGTCAACAATCCAAATAGCAAAGACAGTCACACTGCTTACTGGCCTCTCCAGGGTGGTCTGAAGACACAGATGCCAAGGTAATGGTGATGGCTAAAACTATAGAAGTAAAAGACACACAGCTGGAGGTGGTGACGCATATCTGCAATGTCAGTGCGAGGGAGGCTGAGGTGGCATGATCACTGCAAGATTAAGGCCAGCCTGAACTATATAGAAAGACCCTATCTCAAACAAAACAAAACCACCACATAGCACATGTGAAACTAGTAATGATAGGCTAAGGTAAGCTCAGGTTTTTAGGTAAAATAAACTCTGCACTGATAATCGGGAGATCACAGAGTTCTAAATACATCAGCAAAATACTTTCCTCTCTGGCCTTCAGTTTCCTAATCCTGAAAACAGACTAAACAGATAACCTCTAAACTTCCTTCCAGCTTCTATGAGCTTTACTAACTTTCCTGGCCTTGGAAGCTATGTCGTCTCCAGGTAGAGTACTCTCTCTCCTTTATCACAGTCATGCCCTTCAGATCTCTAGTCCACGGCTTCTATTCTTGCTTTCTCAGAATCACCTGACCACACACACCTTGAACTATTTCAATTAACTCTGTAAAAACTCACTTCCAAGCTCTAATACCCAGTTCCTTTATGTCTGTGTCTTCCTTTTCTCCACTTTATATAAGCAAGTTTCTCCAATGGACAGATTCTGCAGCTTGTCATTACCTGGACGTATTTCAGCGTGGAGTGCAATACTTTATTGTCTACCCACAATGTCCTCCACTTTCCAATTTTTATTCTTTTAATCAACTCTTCTCCTACTTTACCTCAAGACCACCAACCTTTTCCAGCACAGTCTCACTAGTAACTCACCACTGCAGTTAAAACTGTCACATGTCATGTTCATTCTCTCCTGAGACTCTGCTTATAGTTCCTTCTTTGCAGACTTTCTTCTTCCTACCAAATTCTTACTTATCCTTCAATACCTCTAATACCACTTTCACCAGTGCTAAATTCTTACTTTTCCTTCAAAACCTCTAATACCATTTTCACCAGTGCTGAAGTAGGTCCTATTTTCACATTACTCTTACAACAACTCTTACAACCCCTGCTCAGTGTGTACCATCTTTGTCTTTCCATGTTTCTCAGAGCTAACCCTGGTTGTTTTAGCTGTCCTAAATTCTAGAATCAATCCCAATGGATAAAAAATACTTTTAACAGTCTCATAACCTCTCCCTCATGAATCAAGTTCTAAGACCTAAGATGTGAGTTTCAGGAACTGGGGAACCAAGATTGCTGTAGGACTTGGACTAGTATACAGCACCTTCCAGGGGAACAATGTGATACTCATTTTCCTGAGGGAGAGGTAGTGTCACCATAGTGAGGATGGAAGTAACAGAACTACATATCTATCCCTTTCTTCAGTTGCAGCCAATTCCTTTACCCAGTATCCAAGCACCCACTTGAGTTGCTGCCTTGTCCTGCTCATCCAGTTCTTTACCCCTTCTTCACAGAATTGTGAATAATGCCTATTCCTTTGTCTTGGCCCAAAAAATCTTGGTCTTCCTTTGCAAAACCAACTTGTTTAGGGAGGCTGGTTCCTGGCCTATCAAGTCATCAGCACTTTGTCTTGGCTCTCCACCATCTGTGGTACTCAATCTTGACTGAAACATGCTTGGGTGCCACCCCCCTCCTAGGCAGCCTCTCCAGATCATTACTGTACCAGCATCAAGCCTCCCAGCTCATGGAGTATCCTGCCCTAAGGTGACAATTTTCATACTTAGAGTACAGGCAACATAGCTGTTATCTCCACATCTTCTACATCCTCTGCCATAATGCTTGGTG
Organism: Hydrochoerus hydrochaeris; assembly: GCA_004027455.1. Lineage (NCBI taxonomy): Eukaryota > Metazoa > Chordata > Mammalia > Rodentia > Hydrochaeridae > Hydrochoerus > Hydrochoerus hydrochaeris. The sequence goes on along the minus strand of PVLA01007440.1, from coordinate 38,555 downwards.
CATAGCAGATATTTGATAAGGACAAAGAGGAAAGGCTAGAAGGCAGGAAATTAAACGAGTCTCTCTCCCCCTGCACACTTACTTCTCTTTCTGCAGGTTCTCAATCTGCTCAGTCAGTACCCTTTCTTCCTGCTGCATTGCTGCTTGCTGCTGTTCTGTGATGTCGGTCTCCATGGCTACTTCACTCCCCAAGGTCTCTTCTGGGACATCAGACATGGAAGGCAAATGAACTACAACAGGAGAGGACAGACCTGGATGGTTTCCTCGACGGATATGACCCTTTCCCTGTAGAGAAAAATTCGTATTAGAAGGTAAACTGACTCCATCAGTTTTATGTTGTCCATTTAGGATAAAATGTGTAGTGCCTCATACCATGTGGATGAATGAATGGCAACATTCTACGAGGCCTAGGATATCTGTGAAACATCATTCATCTGACACATTTAAAGGAGCTGCTGCAATAGCCTGAAAATGGACACTTCAGTGGGTGGGAGTGTGAGAACACATTGTACACTGAAATGAAATTCTCCCTTTGAACTGCACCCATGCTGAGCTCAACAGTCACAACTATTTAACTTAAAGCCAATTTAAACTAAAATTTTAGTTGTGCAGTCACACTAGCCCTTCTGAGTGCCCAAGAGCCATGGGCAACTAGTGGTTACCAATGAAGACAGAGACCATTCCCATCATCACAGGAAACTGTAAGGGATGACTGTTTTATGGCTAACCTTGGAATACACAATCTGTCTAGGAAGACTGTAGAAACACCTCCTCAAACATGTTTTGTTGAAGTCATACATCATGGGATAACAGCAAAGTACATTTTTTTTCAAGAAATTTTGAGAAATCTTTAGATTCTGGTAATAGCAGACTAGGTTTTTCAGATTAAATCTCCTGCTAAGAGCAACCTGACCAAACACAAAAATCAATACATTTGAAGATCCTGGAGAGCTAACCAGGTAAAGTGAATCTAAATTCCAGAAGTAGTGACAGAGTCTGAGCAGAGCCTTTGACAACCTATGGCTGGGGTTGCCATACTCTGGCCCATGAGGCAGTGAAAATAAAGCTTTACTGTAACATATTCATCATTAATTGTGGGTGCTTTCTTAGAACAGTGATAGAGTTCACTGTGACAGAGACTATGGTCTGTAATACTTACTTTCCATCCTTTATAGAGAACAAGAATGAAAGGGTGTGAGTTACTGCCTGGTAAAACTTCCATACCAACACTAGGATCTGCAAGGCCATCATTCTAGACAGAAGGATAAACTGACATTCTAACAATCCCTGCCTATACTGTAACCCAGGCTCTAGATGATCTCAATGGTTCAGAAAACTATAATCTTAAAATTGGATTAAAGGGATTCATGATTGCTAGTGTTTTAGAACTTGACAACAAAATATTCTTTGAAAATAGGGCCATCCTAGGCCTCAAAAATATATTTACAAATCAAAAGTAACCACGAACAAAAGAAGACAAGACAATGGAAATGAAACTAAAAAATATCAGAAAACAACCATACTGAATTAACAAAAGGGAGATGGGAGGTTAAGTCAGAGGAAAAATCTAGAATCAGGTTGGAGATGTGTCAACCAAAGAACGTAAAAGAAAACAGTAAAATCTACTGTATGTTTAAGTGGAGTATTAGGAGAGGAAAGAGATCCTACAAAAGAAATATTAATAAGATAATGGGAAAGCATTTGAAAAAAGCAAAGAAATTATTGTTTTAAGAAAGCCTACTTATTAACCCTCCCTCCCAAGTTAAAAGGTTGAAAACTCATGGGAAGAGAAAAAATTTAAAGGCAGTCAGAAAAAACGAAGGGCCTGCAAATAAAAACAAACCATTAGGTTCAAAGCTCAACAGAGATATGGAAGATAGAAAAGGCATTCTGAAAATGATGAAAGGAAAGTGACTGCCAACCTCAAAGTCTACACATAGTAAATGTCTCTAGAATGAAGGTGAAATAAAGACATCTCAGACAAAGAGGAGACTTGACACTGCAGGGTATGTGTGAAGGAAGCAGTAAAGGGTAGACAGAAAACGACCCCAGAAGAAAAGTTAGAGATGCAAGGAAAAATAAAAGGCAATGTTAACAGTAAATATGTAAGTCTAAATGAATAATGACTACATAAAATACAACAATGATGATGTATTGTACTTAAAACAGATAATTAAAACATACAGTAACAACAGCAAAGAATCACACAAGAACTAATGTACATTAAAATACTTGCATGTTATCTGGGAAAAGGATGAAAGTATCAACAGATCTGTAACGCAAGGGCTACTTACTGAAAGAATGGTAAGAGTGTAAAATGTCCCTAACAGAAGGAAAAATGGAAAAAGTAATAGTCAAAAGGTAAGGACAAATGTAAAGGAAAATATGTATAAGCAGGACAAACAAAAAGGACACAATAAACCATATTTTAAACTCAAATATAGTTAAAATATAAGAATTTATAAAGGTTGAAAGCAAGAGTTTTAAAAAGACATACCATGCAACTACTAATTATAAGGAAGCTGGGGTGTGGCTCAGTGGTAACTAAAGTAAACTCTAACAAGTGTATCTGTGACTGTTCACAATGGCAAAGGTTCAAGTTATGAAATATTCCAGATTCGCATGTACCTAAAAAATGGCTTTAAGATTCAACATGAAATACAGTAATACCCAAAGCTACAACCAGCAGTGAGAGCACAACTGTGCACATAGTAAAGATACAGAAATGAACTTAATAAGGTAAGTGATCTAATACATAGAGACTTCAGTATCTTAACTGTAGAACATTCACCATTTAAAAACTATAGCAAGACAACAAACTTCCAAGGCTTGAAATAATTTATCTGACAAAGTAATTTATGTGAGTTTTATGATTATGCAATTACAAACAAAAATTTTACATTGATCTTTTAAGAATTAGACTTCTGCAAAACCATAGTCAAAGACGACGTCACAATAAAAATCAGGAAATATTTTAACTTGTAATAACATTTATGTAAGCTTTCTACCTTAAAATAATAGTCTTAAATGCATATATTAGAAAAAGTTACATATTAAATATTTCATGAAATTAGCTTAGAAACAAAACAAACATTAGAAAAAACAGTATAGAATCTAAATGTAGCACTTTGAAAAAACTAATAAAAAATTTAAAACCCTGGCAATGAAACAAGAATTTCCACTACTCCTAATTTAATATAGTAATTTAAACTTTCACCACAGCAATTAGGCTAGAGACGAGGAGGTTAGGGAAACTTCTATAAAAACCCAACTAATATTGCCTATGAAGATATTTTAAAATGTGAGTATTAAACCGGATCCATAACTAGATACATTCTTTCTTTTTTTTTCTTAACATTTAATTTTATTTAAGGTATGAGGAACTGGGTGCTTTCATAGGCTACATTTCCAGAGGGCAATTCGCCCCACTCCTTTTTAATGCTGGGGATCTAACCTAGGCCTTGTGCATGCTAGGCAAGCAGTAAACCAATTAAGCTACGTCCCCAGAAATTTCCCTTCAAGGAATTCATCCTTAGGAATTAATTGGACAGGATTCTTACCATACAGTGTATACAAGGTTCTGTTCATAGGAGAGACTCAGGCATTTTCAAACATATTTCAGTATAGTGAGTGTTAAAATTCTTGCAGCCAGTCAAATTGATGATACTGATTTATATACTAGACAGTGGCACATATATAGAATACTCATTTAATTTTGAAGTTTTACAGACCCTAAATACTATGCTTTCCTAAGGGCAAAGGAAAATTCTCACAAGTGAATAAAAAAGCTACAAGCTGAAATATGAATTAATTGTCATAAAAATCCCAGACTTTTTGAGTTTAAAATTATAGGAAAAAAGCTAGGCATGATGGAGTACGACTGTCATTTCAGCACTTAGGAGGCTGAGACAGGAGGACTGCAAATTTGAGGATAATTTAGAGATTTAACGATGCCCTGTCTCAAAATAAAAAAGGGCTGGGGATGTAGTTCCGAGCTAAGGCTCTAGGTCCCATTCCCCAGTACGAGAGAGAGGGGGATCCATAACTAGACACTTTCAGAAAGAGAACTCTAGACCTTGATTTCACTGGCAAACAAGATGAAATAACATTAAGGTTCTTTCACATAATAAAATTATTCCTCAATTTGTCTTTCCACAAGCTATCAAAATGTATCAAGTATAAAAGAAGAACTATTACAGACAACTGTATATACCAGGTGTAAAAATCCTCAGTAATATAAATGGAATTGGGCAGTACATAAAATATATAAAAATACAAAACTTGGATTTGTGGTGGTAGTATGATGATTTAATACTGTATTCACTCAGTGTAATACATCATCAATAAAATTAAAAAGGCATATCATAACTCTTAGAAAGCCAGGAATTAAAATGAACATGCTTAATTTTAAAGAATCTACAAAAATTCTACAACAAATGTACTCAGTGCTAAAAAGTTCAAAATGTTCCCCTTTAGGTGGTGGTAGTGGGGTCATTCATAACAAGAATGATCACTATCACCACCTTTTGAACTTCTATATAACAATGAACTGGAATTCCTAGTTCAAGTACAAATGAAAAAAGCTTAAGGATTATAAAACAGAAAACACAATTATTATTCATGAACAATATGACTGTATACTACAAAATCCAAAAGAATTCACAGAAAAGTTATTACAATGAATAGGTTCAGAAAGATCACTGAATACAAGTTGAAAAACAACAAAATCAAGTCGTGTTCTTATATTATGAGCAATGAGACAATTAAAAATTTTAAACAGTATGTTAATTGTACTTTAAAATATTTAATAAAGATTTATAAGACGGCAATGTACACAACTATAAAATACTTTAAGAATAATTAATGATCTGTGCTAATGGAAAGACAGATCATGTTCACAGGTGAGGAAAACACTCTGTACCCAAAGTACTAATTCTCCAGAAATCAAACTATATTCAATGCAGTTATGATAAAAATTCCAAGAGAAGTTTTGTGATGTTGATGCTATATATATATATTTTTTATCAGTACCAGGGATCAAACTCACGACCACATGCTTGCAAGGAAGGCACTTAAGCCACTGAGCTAAATCTCCAGCCTGATGTTGTAATTTATATAACAGTTTAATAAGCCAAGATTATGAAACACTATTGAAGAAAATAGAATGGTTTGTCCTATCAGCTTTTTTTTTTTTTAAAGAAAGCTACAGCATTCAAATAATGAGAGTAACAGATTGTAAAATAGTTTCTAGAATCAGATCAGACATATAAAGACTCCTGGTTTGTAGCAAAAGAGGAACTGCAGAGCATCATGTAAAGGGTACTTTTTAAATAAAAGATGCTGGCAAAGTAGATATCCATGTAAAAATATAAAAACTTGATTCCTACATTATACGACATATAGAAATTATCTCTAGTTGAGCTACAAATTTAAACATGAAAGACAAAAATAATAAAGCTTTTAGAAAATAGTAATGACAACTTTGTAATCTCAGGAAAAAGAATTTCTTAAAAGTAACCCCAAGAAGTACTATTTAAGATTTATAAAATTAGACTCACTAAAATTAAGAATCTCTGTTCATCAAAAGACACTTTAAGATAGTAAAGAACAAGCCATAAAATGGCAGAAGATATCTGCAACAGAAATAATCACACAGGAGCCTGGGAATTTAGCTCAGTGGCTCAAACATTTGCCTGGTAAGCGCAAGGTTGTGAGTTCAATCTCCAGTACCAAATACATACATACATACATACATACATACATACATACATACATACAAAGGCTTATGATGAGAACGTAAGAATTACACTTCATATCTAAAGGTAAAATTAGAAAAATGGACAAGAGCATTGAACAGGTCCTTCACAAAAGAAAATATACAAACAGGCAATATACTTACATGTTATGCACATTAAAGTCACAAAACAGAAACTTCCGATTTAAAAAATAATGGCACATCATTGTAATGGTTAAAAGCACAAAATATGACAAGTGCTGGGAAGGAGGTGGAACAACTAGAACTGCTTGTGCATTGCTAATATACCATGAAAAATGCTTGGTATTATCTATTGAAGTTGAAGATATATTCCTGTGATCCAACAATTCTACATTACTCCACCTGTCCAAGTTCCTACTTCCCCAAAATGCAACCCCATATCTGGATTGTGAGATATACACAACAGCATACTCTTAAAAAGAAAAAAAAAAGCTACAATTAAACACAATATGAGTAAGTCTGACACTCAAAAGGTTGAGATACAAAATAATATACATTATATGATTCCATTTATACAAAGATCAAAAATAACCCAAAACTACAGGGATGTACACACTGGTGGCATGCAACAAAGAAAACAGGAAGTGATTAACATAAAAATCAAGTTACTGCTTACCTATATATGAGGAGTTATGATTAGGAAGGGAAATAAAAGGCTTCTGAGGGTGCTGGCCACGTCCTCTTCCCTGACCTGGAGTGGTGTGTAGATGATGTTGATGGTAACTCACTATGGTATATACCTGTTTCTGTGTTTTTCTGTATGTGTTGTATTTCACAGTATTTTAAGAATTTTCAAAGTTAGCAATAGATTAATATCCTCTAAAAAGAATATGACAATGAACTAACCAATTTTTGTGCTGATTGTGGGAAGGGAAAACACCTTATCTCAAAACAACCACAACCACCACCTCTACCCCTATCCCAGTTGATCTAGTTCAGAGCATTAACATGAAGGCACTAAGGGTATTCAACTCAACAAAGCTAAAACGTGCGAAGGGATGAAAATTAACAGGACTATGAGACTGCTATCCCACTTTTATTTTTAAGAGCAAGGGAAAACACACACACACACACACACACACCCCACCATACAGTAAACACTTGGTTTGCAAGAATAATTCACTCCACTAATGATCCAAAGCACTTATATATTAAAGGGGTAGGGCTGTACTCATGCGATGTTCAGTGTGACATACTACTTGTTTTGTTTATTGAGTTAAAATTGCTTAGAAATGTCTGCTTGTCTTGCAGAATGCTCACAGACCAAGTTACTTGTAATCCAAGGTTTGATTTTTTTGGTACTGGGGATCGAACTCACGACTTCACGTTTGCCAGGCAAGCACTTAACGCCACTGAGCTAAATCCCCGGCCCTGGCTTGATTGTTTTTAAGAAAAACACTCAACACAAAAGATTATTTTGCAAATTTCAAAAAGGGTAACACAGAGAAGCAAAATAGGGTGTTAGCACTTACACAGTGTGTGCCAAGAACAATACAAACTCTAGGACATTATGGCTATTTATACTGAGGCCAAATCAATGAATAAAACTATATATAAAAGCTTCACATGACTTGAGAAACTAAGTTTCTCTGAAGTGCTCACTTCCCAGTGTTCCCTAGAAGAGGTGCTCTTGTTTAGGGTTCACACCTTCACATGGCCACCTGAGAACATCACTGTGGAACTCAGGAAACCAAATACACTCTACAGATCTCTTTTCAAAGGCATTTTAAAAAAGGGTAAAGTTGAAACCTCTCTAGCACACAATTCTCATAGAAAGGTTATAAGTAGATTGCCCAGAACTTTTATCAACATAAGAAAATTCTAAACGTGTGTCAAAAATAGGACATAAACTTGTAACCATTAGTTTTAAAAGTGAATACAATAAACTTTGACTATACTAGGTTATTAATAATAGCTTTCCAAATAGAAAAAATCCTTTAATTTCCAAAAATAAACATTAATTTTTTTGTATTTCAAACTGGAATTCTGCCCCCCATCAGTGTTTACTGTGTTTTCTTTCAGTAATTTTGCTCATAACTTTCTCTACTGTCAGTGTAAACGCTGCACAGTGAAAGGGCAAATATTTTCTTGACATTATCATGAAAACTGGTTTGATCTTGTGGATTTCCTTGTAAAGAATCTATAGAGAACACTTTGAGTAGTTGTTTATGGTATCTTTGGCTACTTTTCATTGGCTGGTTGATTTTTCTATTATTTACTGAAAAGCTTCCGATTTATCCAGGAAAATCAGACAAAAAAAAATGTGACTTGAAAGTATTTTCTTACGGTGTGTCATTTCCTTTCTTCTGGGCTTAAAGTCATTTTGGGCACGCAGGAATACTTAACCTTTTTTTTTTTTTTTTGTACTAGGGATTGAACTCATGACCTCGCATTTGCCAAGCAGGCACTTACACCACTGAGCTAAACCCCTGACCCAGGAATACTTAACTTTTACACTGACCTTTTGATACTTTTAGGTACAGTAATATCTTGGCTTATGAACTTAATCCTTTCCACGATTCTGGCCATAAACCAAATTAGATGAGAACTGAATCAAACTTTCCCATAAGGTCAACATTGAACCTAACTATTGGATCAGATTTTGTTCTTATCCAAGTCAGTTTGTGGCCAGAACTGAGGCACCATGGTTATAAAAATACTCTTTCTTCTTTAAGATTTGAGTGTCTCTTTTGTCATAACAGGGATTGAACTGGTTGTGACTAATTACAGCCCAAATTAGTCTTGAGTCTGAAAGTTTATTTATTTAATTTTTGGTACCGGGGACCGAACTCACGACCTTGCACCTGCCAGGCAGGCGCTTAAGACACTGAGCGAAATCCCTGGCAGAGTCTGAAAGTTTAGTTGAGTCTAAAAAACAACCTACCCTCTGATGAGATTCAAATGATATATTAAGAGATTCATTTAGGAAGGACTGGTACCCCTATAAAGTTTGATCTTTCAAATACATTTGTTCAAGTCTTTTGTAATTGTTTGTTTTTGAGACAGGCTGACATCAACCTTGCAGCAGTCCTCCTGCTTCAGCTTCCTGAGTCCTGGGATTACAGGCGTGTACCACCATCCTCAGCTGCTATATTTGGGATTTTATAGCTGTCTTTGTACAAATCTTCCACATCTCTTGGTAAGTACATTCCTAGGTATTTTACATACAAGAAATGTTTTTCTTCCACAGTATCATACAACTGGGTGTTTAGATAGATGTTAGCCATTAATGTTACCTAGATATCCTAGATACTCTTAACAAATTTTCTTAAGTCTTTAACAGTTTTTCAGTTGACCTGTTTGAATTCTTCACATATACAACCATAATGAAATTGTTTTTCTTATCTAACTATATTCAGAATACCTCAAAAACAATGTCAAGTACTTAACAGTTGGGATAATAAATATTTTACCTTTTCCTAATTTTAATCAGAATATTTCCAGTGCTCCCCCTAAAAACAAGACAGTGGCTTTTGGACTGAGATATATTTTTTTAATGCTAAGGAATTATTAAAATATCTTTTTCATAAGAATGTTTTTTCAAACAATGCTTAAAAGTGAAAGAATAAGTAAAACAAGAATGTTCACGTAATTGTATTAAATGCTGTTAAATATCTACGAGAGTAACATGGTAATAACTGTTTTTGCAGATAACTAAAATGGTGAATTATGTTAACAGACTTCCTAATATGAAATAATCCTCACGTTAAATTCCATGTCTAATTTTATGTTTATTGGCTAATGAGTTGCTTGTATTTCATTTAGGTTTTATGGATTAATATTTACATATGAGAAAGTTCTGCATTTATACATCAAGTGCTATTCTTATGCTTTTACAAATATAGTTAGCTCTCCACAGTTGTTGGTTTGGCATCTGTGGACTCAACCAACCACAGAAAGAAAGTATTCAGAAAGACAAAATAAAAACTATGTCTGTACTGAACACATACATTCATTTTCCCTTGTCATTATTCCCTGAATAGTACAGTTTATACAGCATAAGTTGGGATTGTAGCTTAGGGGCAGACCATTTGTCTAGCATTTCTGAGGCACTGGGTTCTATCCCCAGTATTGGGCTACATAGCATATACACTGTATCAGTTATAAAATATGCAATATGGAGACTACATGCAAGTACTATGGCATTTTACTAGGGGACTTAAGCAGCTGCAGGTTTTGGTGTCCTGGGGAAGGACAGAATGAGGGAGTCTGGTAACCAACCTCCCAGAATACTTAAAAAACAAAACTGTATTAAGTAATTTCATCTTTTGAGTTTGACACTATTAACCAAATTATAGATGAGAAAATTGAGGCCTGGAGATCAAGAATTGTCCCATGTTTCAACAGCCAGTAAACTAGAGCTACAATTCAGTAAACTAGTGCTAATCCAGAGTCCTTGCTTGCTCTGCAGCCTTTAATAGTTTTCCACAAAACTTTTATTAGATTATCTTTGGGTGGGTGGTAAGTTCAATGTTACACTCTTTTAATAAATATTTTATCTCTGTGGTTTGGAACAGCTAAACGTGTACTTATGTGTTCAAAACACTTGGTAAAATTCTTCTAGGAAACCATTAATGTCTGTGGTTTACATGAGAGGAATCTCTCAGATGACTTTCTATCTCTTCTTCAGTAATCAGTCTGTGTACATTCTATAAAAGTTTACATTATTTCAGAGACAAACTAAACTGCAGCAGCCATTCCCTAAGTTAGTACCTGACCATCCTCAACTCTTGGGATTTATGTCCTTGTGTAACTCACGTGGCATGGCCCCGCAACGCCTGGCACAGCAGGCACGAAAAAAACAGCAACACAAGGGTGCCATGCTGAAATGAACTCCTCTGGCACCGCTGTATTTTCAGATAATTCGTTATACAGCAATAGATAACAATCTTTTGTATGATTCTTTTCACTGTTAATAATTCCTTATTTCTTATCTGTGAATTTGTGCTTTCACCATTTTTACTGTCAGCCAATGATTTTTCAAAAAACAAATTCTTACTAGTTTCATTGTTTTCTAATTTATGTCTTCCTTTCACTTTGCTTGATTTCCTTAATTCTGTTAATATCCTGATTTATTTTCATTTTTATTTATGTTTATAGATAATAAAAATTTCTCTGAATACCATGACTAGTATTTATAGTATTTTTATTGTAATTTTTTCAGTTACTCAACTTCAGTTTAGATTTTCTCTGTTCTTGAAAATTTTTATTTTTTTTGTGGCCTGATTTTTCCCATGACTTATTTTAATTTTTGTTAAATATGTTATAGATAATACAATACTTATAAAATGGAGGTTCAAAAATAATAAAACCCAAATTAAGAAGTAGGACATCACCAATATTAGTGTGCCACAGGCAGTCTTTGAAAAGTGCACAGTTCTCTCTGGCTACAGAAGTGCAGGTATCTGGACATCAGACTAAACATTAACCATGTCACTGCAGATTCAATTTGAACAATCTTTTTTTCTGGTACCAGTTTTTCTCTACAAATGAATTCTCTGGATGAAAATCAAAGTACTACCCCTTCCCAACACTTCACCCTATGTCTTTAGTTATACTTATTAAGAACCTTGAAGGAGATCCAGAAGAAATTTTTTATTTTACAGCTGAATTTACTTATAGCCAGTTTATTTTATAGTAGTATCAGCTCCCACTCCCTATCATAAATATAAAAATAAGATATAAGGAACTAAAATTAACTGCTAACTGACGTATAGGAAGAGACTTCATGAGGCTTGGCTCACCCATCAGGACCCCACAAGAGCTGAAGTCTCAGGATGTTCCAGAACAGATCCTATTTTGGTTTTAAGGTCTTCCTTCTACATAGTTACCTATCAAACTTGTTAGCAATTATGAGCTGCAGGTGTTTTCTGGAATTAATGCTGGAATTATTATGCTGTGTAATAGGACTTTCTCCATTTGATTAGTTCAAACTCATCTCTTGTATAGTCTTTCCCAGTCATTCTATGCAGGATCAAGCACTCCCTCCTCAGTATTCTTCTCATACTCAGTACATTGAACAGTCTCATCCCTTTATCCTTCCCTCTTTGGCACTTGCTTCCTTGCTCTTTAAAAAATTTTTTGGTACTTGGGATTGAACTCAGACCAGGCACTTGCAAGGCAGGCGCTTATACCACTGAGCTAAACCCCTTGCCCCCAGCACATGCTTTCTTCACTCATGAAGTCAGTCACTTAATCATATATATTGGTAATCCCTTGTCTGAGGAAGTCCATATATAATTTTACTGTCCATTCTTTTCTAGGAATGATCTTCTGACACTGAAAGCTTTAACTATTAGAATTTGGGTCAGAATTTTGCGAGGTTCATGCACAGACTGTAACAAAAAGACTGGGAGTCAAACACATTAATGTAGGGGATGTCATATACTGTTTTCATTTTCTCTTAAGGCTTGAGTGTTAAACTTAACACTATAGTGTTAAAAGGGCTAGGGCCCATGAGGAAAGTTTTGATCATTTCTGAATATGATCCAAGCCTCATAATGCAAAAAGGATGCAGGGAGGAAAGGCAAGGCATGATTAATGGGCACAAAGAAGTTTAATATACCATGAATCAAAGTAAGCCTAACTAGCTGAAGACTCATGAAACTAGACACCTGACAATGATGCAATGGACTATTTCACTGTAACACATTTGACTATGCAGAAAAAGTCAGATTATTACCCTTATGAGGAATCAGACACTTTCTGAAGATCCAAAGAAATCCTATGTAACTGGGGTTTGTACATGGGTTGGATATACTAGCAAAAGGAGGAGGAACTATACTATCCAGATAGAACTGTATGTAAGTAGCTCAAGAACAAATCTCAGAATCCTAAAAAAAAAAAATTTTAGCCAAAGGCTGGGCATGATGGCACATGCCTGTAATCCCAGCACTTGGGAGGCTGAGGCAGGAGAATCTCCATTAGTTCAAAGATAACTTGGGTTACATAGTGAATTCAAGGCCAACCTGAACTTCACAGACAGGTCCTGTCTCAAATATCAAAAGAAATTTGGCCAAAATAGCCAAGATAAAGATCCCTATTGAGTATTTTTTGTTAAATCACCAAAACAATTATGAGCCTGAATTCTCAGCTCACTTCATGAAAAGTCTGCTTTCCTACTAAAGAAAGGTTCATTATCCAAGATTTCTGAAGACTGGCTGTTTTGTATGTATTATATAGTCAGGCATCCAAGTTTGCCTAAGGAAAATATTGCAGTGCTTGTGGTTATGGCTGACCAGACAGTGAATGAGTAAAGCACTTTAAAGATACCCAGTATATGTTTAGGTGCATTCTCACCAAGGATTTCTATGTAGTGCAGAGATCCACTCATACTGGATGTACTGTAGTATTCTGGTTCCATACGTTGTTGATGGGATTTTGGAGGGTGGTGGTGTCCCAGAGACCATTTCAAAGGATCTGCTATATGCACAGTATTTTCATGATACTAAGATGCTATTTGCCCTTTCCATTTATTGACATCTTCACTAATTAGGTACAAGTATTTGTGGATAAAAAAAATAAACCTGCTGGCAACTGTGTAAGAATCAAGGCAATGATATCAAACTGTATTAGTAGTTACCATATTCAAATGCATTCATAGTTTATAAAAAGGTCAGTTTCATGTCACTTTGCCAATCAAGTAGTATAATCTACTTCTATTAACTTCACTATTTTTTATTTTTCATATGACAAAACAGGAAATACATGTGAAGCATCTCTACTATAACTATTATTTGAGAACGAATATTTGTGAAAATGCCTGACTTGCTAGCTGAATTAGCTTTGTACATGAAACCTTACTAGAATAATGACAAGGTACAATTATTCAGACTTGGACATGTGGCAGGTTTTATACTATTTCTAAGAAACAGTATAAAGGGAACCTGCTATTTCAAGTGAAACAAATTACTGTTGTCAGTGATAAAATTTTAAGCTTTCAAACAATATCAGCAATTTTAAATATCTAATTTCTCTGGAAGTTTGACAGCTTCCCAAAAGGTACTAATGCCATCAGTCTGGGTTCTCCCAGAAGATGCAAGCAAATCTTAGAAGGGACTGGTGATCCCTACAGAAATGAGATGGGATTGCTCCCTGTCAGTGGAGAGAACTGAAGCCACTAGTTATTTTCACTTAGCCTACTGACAATGGTCCAGGACAGCAGTGATAAACCACCAAAAAGGAGGACTGCCACTGCAAATCAGAGGATCAGGCAGAATTCTGTCCTCCTTTTAGCTCCTTTAGGCTCAATACCAGAGGTCAGAAGAGCTCAAGAAAAAGAAAGAGCAAAAGCATGAGTCAAACAGAAACGACCTCTCAACTCCAAAGGTTTAAGCCCCAGATTAAGGCCTAGTCTGCCTGGAAGGAAGCTAGAAAAGCCCTGGATCAAGCCTATGATGGAGTTTCAGCATCAAGAGAACTGAGTTTTAAATACTGGAATGAGAATGGGCATTTATGAATTATGAAACAGTGACAAGACACTGTTAAGGAAATGATACTCAGTTGGGAAAGGAGGTGTGACATAGTAGAGAAACAGTAAAGCAAAACTATGTGTATTGCTATCCCAACATGGTTTCTTGATGAAATGGTACACATAGGTGAAGAGTCTCTGAAATTAGTTTCACAAAGGTTGGTGTTTATAACTGTCCATCCCTCTGTTCTTCATTATAACCAATAAAACTGAAGAGGGGCACCAGCAATAAAATCCTGTTATGAGTGCTATTATACTATGATACTTAAGTCTACAAGCAATCTTGTTGATTTGTTCACTTCTATTTTTTGTTTTGTTTGATGTTAAGTAGATAAGAATTATACATCTACTGGGAAGATACCATCAGAGTCACGGATACGAATGGATAAATAAGCATTGTCAATGGTGGGAGATGCTAAAAGCAGTAATAAATATTTCAAACAGTAAAGTAGAAGAGATTGCTAGGAACATAGCAGATAGAGTAATTAATTTGATACCTCAATGTTTTCTTCTTTCACCTTTTAATGACTTAACCAATGAAGAAACTCAAAAGGAGATTTATCTAACAAAGAGGAAAAAAATGTTTTATTTTAAATGAACATTGTTCAATTGCACAACAGAGGAAGGAAAATAAAGATCTAGGGAAAGAGATTAAGAGATGAAGAACAAGTGAGGCTGATAAAAACGTAGGACCTGAACCGGGGTTGAACATGGAGGGTGGACAAGCATGAATGATAGACAGAGGAGACCAATTCCTGGATGAATGAGAGACAATAATGAAAAGTGGCTTGAAACATTGCAGTATTAATACATACCGAGACTGAATTGCGGGTTATGCTCATAAATCTAACTGCAATTAGTACAGGTTTCTGGATTAGGAAGGACATGAAAAGGAAAGCAGAAGGTTAGAATGTACACATTATTTGCCTTGTTTAAAAGAGGTTTTATGTTTCAATGGACTGAATATATCCATCTCTGCACCACTGGCAAAAAACACAGCTTGTATACATGCTCTGAAGTCATTTATGGTAAAAGACCCTTCTCTTCCTTCCTAGATGGCCTCTACTAAATTGGGCCTGTATGCACTAAACTCTTGAAAACTCATACTACAGAAAGTTTCACTTCTAAACTGAGTTGTATTTTCAGTTTCAGGGGAAAAGATTTAGATTGTGTCATGAACTTTACTACCTTTCCTCCTAGAAAAGTTACACTTACGTTTGTTATCAGAGAAGACCTTCCACTAACTTAACCAACAGACCTTTGTTGAGCACTTTTTCTGTGTCACACAGTTTAAACTGTAAAGGAAGAAACAGGTTTATTACAGCGCCATTCTAAGTGCAAACTATGAAGATGTGGAGGAGGTACTGCTGGGCCCCTGGAAAGTATGGGCCTGGTGATTGGAAAGCTGCTTACTGATAGTGAATTACTGGGAATCTGAAGCAGAAGCTCATCACTACAACTTAACTTTACAATTCAGAGTAAGAGTAACAAATGGACAATAGCTAAACTTTAATGCAGTCACTATTTTCCAGTTACTCAGATACTGATTACTATTAATAACTGGAACTACTTATATATAGGTCACTATGTAAAGTGGTAAATGAATAATTTATGAGATTCATATAAAAAATTAAACATAAAATTGTTGAAAAAATCCTGATGTGATAATAGTAGACTCATATATGGAATTTCATTTCCTTATGAATCAAATGTTTTAGCTCAAATTCAGTTACAAGACTATTCCTACGAGTCTTGGCAGAACCACCACAAGTGTCATTGTTGAAAACAGCAACATATTACCAAAAGTAGGGAAAAAAGAATAGGGTTAAGCTTTAATAAAAAGGACAGGAAAAGTAAATAGGGCTAATTATTAAATCATTAACATTATTCAAATATGTGATTTATAAAATTCTGTACATTTAACCACATATATTCTGTACACCTAACTAAAAAGAGCTAACAGATCACACACTAGGTTTCCACAGCACCCTGATATTTGCTGATTCTTTTTCCCTTCTTTCTCCTGAAAAAGATTCTGAGGATAATTCCTATGTGTATTACAAACACACACCTAGTCTCAGTAAGGCTCCCATTTTTACCCTGTGATTCCATGTTGGCATCTTACCATTGATCTACGAATCAGCGATAGCCTAGTCTTTGCCTTATTTTCAGCAAATTCCAGGCTACTGATGTCTTTGAGACGAGCCTTGTATTTATTCATTTGCTCCACAACAATCAGCTCCACACAGCTGAAATAGGAGGAAAGAAAAACTTTTAAGAGGAGAAGTGTAAAAACCACAGATTGTTTTTCACTTAAGTGTGATAGATAGACAAAGGATGAAGAACAAATCAATATACCTTACTTTATGATTTTAGACAAGGCTTAGGATGATGGTTTACAACTTTGGCTGCACTTTAGAAACTATATAAGGAAAAGTTACACATCCCAAAGGCCAGGCTACACACTAGACCAATTAAATCAAACTCTCTAGGGATGGACTTTAAGTATTAGTATTTTTAAAACTTTCCTTTTGCAGTGAAGATTTGGAAGAAAAGCATGAAAAAGCCCAGAGGAAATAAAGGAATATTGATGTATTAAAACCAAATGGATTCATAGTTAGCCTAGATTACAAGAAAACACACAGTTTATATAATCTGAAGCAACAAAATTTGAAAATTTATTTAAAACAAGCTGTCCTAAAGACAAAGTTCAAGACCAAGACTTTTTAGTGATGAACTGAATCAAACTCAATCTAACAGTTTACAAGCTCAGTTAAGAATACATAACAAGGCTCAGCAATCTTCTTAAAGACACTTGAACCTATGACTACACCAACTCAGAAGGTCCTGCAGAGGCAAGAGAAGCCTTACGTGGTAGTTTTACTGATGTCCTGGACACTTTGTAGTGGGTCAGTTGTGTCAGGGCAGCGGAGAATGCATGGTGCAAACACAATGGCCAAAGCATTAGCAGACATTCGATTAGTGTCTTCCTGTAGAGCAATCCTAAGAATGAAAACAAAACAAAACAAGTGAAAAGGGGATAAAAAGGGAGAATAGTAGATAGAAATGGTGAGAGAAAGAATATAGTATGATGCCACCTGCACATCACAGGAAGACATCCACATGAGAGGAAGAGAGACACTGTAGGCATTTCCCAGAGATGTTCTTCTGCCTCTGGAAAAACATATGTTCACTCTGTTCCCTGAAATAGTCTAGGTCAGCAGAGAGCTCACCAAGGGAATTCTGTGAATCACCTCAAAGCCATTGTCACTTGATGAACATGTTTGAAGGATGTGGGGTTAAAGACTTTAAGGCATTTTCAGTCATATGCAATATTCAACCAGAAAGATAGATGGGTTTCTTCCCAAATGCTTCCCAATTTCTAAGCACAATCTGAACCCACTTCTCTCAAATGAGTTTATATCAACAGGTAATACATCCTTACTAATTGAGGAGTTAGCTTTGTGCAGTGGCAGTATCATAGCCAGTGAGGTTTATCTGAGGCGTGATTATTGCTAATTGAAAACTTTTCTAGTTGAGTTATTTCAAATGGCTAAGCTACACAGTGCCACCATGAGGGTGAGACCACTATATGGCTTGCATGAGGGCAAAGCAGGACTATACAGTCCAGTTCCAAGAAATCCTAAGCACCTGTTGAAAGCACTGACTGGAGAGGGAAAGGAGAGAGAGAAGGAAGAAGATGACAGGAGGGGGAGGAGGAAGAGAGAGAAAAAAATATGCCAGCTTTCCAAATGATGAAATTCTTCCAAATGAAGAAGCACTTCATCTACATAAAAATAATCCAAGAGAAATCACTAAACATTCCTGCGCTTCCTGAAGTTACCTGACGAGGTGAAAGATGAGGCGTTCGAGTGTATTGAGGTGAGTTCGGGAGAGCTGGTCGATCACAGAGTACACCCCACGGATTGTCTCCTTCCTCTCCTGAAGGCCTAGAAACAGGAAAAGCAGCAGATCACACTGAAAAACCCTCTTACGTGTTACTTCCTCCTCCTGAACACTCTCTGTAGCAGCTCTTAGCGTTTGGAAGAGGTGTCTGCCTGAATGGCAGAAGAGGAGTGACTCAATTCAGTTACACCTTGACACCTTCGTTGCAAGCAGAAAGAGTCGCCTGAGTTTCCCTCTACATTTCAGCAATCCTCAAATACAACAAAGGGACAGAGAAACTCTAGTTTTTCAATGATCTTTGCAGCAGACTGATTTCTCACTAACATTAATCAACAGTTTATTTATCCTTGGGGCATAAATATCTTTATGAAGACCTTTATGAAGACCATCATCAAATCCTACATACCCAGGACACTGAGAAGTCACACTCTAAAACCTGACAGGCCTGACATAAAACAACTCTATCCACATTCTTGCTCACATTCATGATTTAAATTAATGTTAGACTACTCTTAAATCTTATTTACTCTTTCAATGTTTTACAATCCTAGTTTTTTAATCTCTTTGTGAGAAGCAACAAAGTGGCTTACTTTAGAAACATGACATTTTATGTGTCTAACAAATCAACATTTGTATGTTTAAGGGCTAAATCACTAAAGAATGGCTTCAGAATTAACACTCAATTCACAGCCTTCCTGTCCCAAGAGTAGGCCCTTCCCTCTAACCCAGACAGTCTATGCTTACCCATTGCTCGAAGAAATTCCTCATAGAGTTCAAAGGTCATGAGTGGATTGGGCAAATCTCGAAGCCACTGTTTGAATACACTTGCAATGACGTGAATGTTGTAGTCATCCAGGTTTACATTCTCAGCATCTATTTAGAGTCAAAAAGTAAATAACAAAGTCAAAACATGAAAACAGATTTAAATAATTGATTTTAGAAAATCCTATTACTAAAAGAAGCTTCATGTTTCTTAAACATATTTTCTACTATTCAGGTCCATGATTTGGAACAATGCTTTTAAATGTGAAGAAACAGTGTTTTCCCAATGTGTTGCAAGCTGAAATGTATAAAATAAAACATTTTCATGCTAAAATATTCTTAAACTGCTACAAATGTTTCTAAATTCTTTTTCTCAATTTTTGTACTATCTAGTTGTGGACTGACAAAAGAAAAAAGGCAAGCCTTTTCCTAAAAGCAAAGCTAATTTTAAGTCATGGTTAGAGAATACAAGGTAGTGATAAGTGGGCTTAGGCAATGTAAAGAAAACTTCTTCACCTTGTTCCATTTATAAACATCCTAAGATGATATAGATTATATGGCTGGGAGGACAATGGATGAATGATTTTCATGTGTGCTGCTCCGAGGTACAAAAGACAAAACTGACAGTTTCCTGCAAACCAGAGCAGACCAAGTTTCTGGGAGGCAGAACATTCTCCCTGATGTTACCAGGGATTTTCTGTTGTTCTCATACTAATTTATTTCTCACAGATTTGTTCCTAAGAAACAGCCCTGTGGATAGGTAGGTTCTTAGCCATCAAAAACAAGTTTGGTTCAAAAAGAACTGTTCTTACATCAAGAAATCAAGTAACAACAAATACTGGTGAAACTGCAGGGGAAAAAGGAACTCTTTTACATCATTAGTGAGAAAATTAACTAGCGTAACACTGTGGAAATCAGTGTGGGGATTCTTGAGAAAACTTAATCTAGAAATTCCATTTGACCCAGGTATTCCCCTTCTGGGTGTCTTCCTTAAAGGTTTAAAGTCATCATATTAGAGGGATACATGCACATCCATGTTTATAGCAGCGTAACTCATAAGAGCTAAATCTTGGAGATAGCCCACATACCTGTTATATACAGATGAAAAGATAAAGAAAATACGGTACTGTATTTACATACAATGGAGTACTATCCTGCCATAAAGACCAACTTGAGGCATTTGTAAATGGATACACCTCAAGACCATAACGTGAGGTAAATCAGGCATAATTTTAAGTACCACATTGTTTCTCTTATGTGAAAAATTGAAAAAATATACATAGAGATCAAAACACAAATGGGTAAAGAAGAAGCAGGGAAAGCTTGTTCAAATGGATGGAGGAACAAGAGGCAGGGAGGGGGAAGGACAGAAGAGAAAGGTGAGGGAAAAAAGAGAAATCAGGAAAAAGTGAAAATAGAACTTTTACAAATGGAAAGGGGCCAGAAAGGGAGGAGCAGACAGGAAAGGGAGGGAGAAGGTACAAAAAATAAAAAGAATTAAGATGTGTTATATACATGTACCAACTCCCCCAAATAAATGTAATCATTACACACTACAAACATATACTGTTAAAAATTTTTAAAAAGAATTATTCTTTTCTAATAGTAATAGACTTGAATAGAAGCTGAGAATAAAACCAATGTCAACCTCTTGCATATATTCCAGGACTGATGGTAGAGCTCCACACAGGCAAGTGCTCAACTTACTACCAGTTTAAAACTATGTCACACAGGAAGGCAGGAAGAGGCACTGCAAAGAGCAACATCTTGAGTCAGAGTACAGACTACCAGGTAATAAGGTTAGCTATGGTGTTAAGCCTTGTTTAAGTATCTCCCCAAAGCCTCATACAGTTATTAAGGTAGCTGAGTCTACTGTTTGGGATTGGTTTGTTGTCTAGCGCTGGCGGTGTGAGTGCTGCAGCTGCCCAGGGTTAGGGAGCCGCCGTACAATGTAAGGAAGGGAAAGAGGCGTGCCCTTTCACTCCTGTTGCTGGCAGTTGCTATGAACAGCTGCTCCTCAGTCAAGCCACTTTGCTGGAGCCTCTGAGTATGGACAGAAACCTTCAAAAAATTGTAAGCTAAATAAACCTTTCCTTGCTTCACTTTGGGCATCAGGTATTTTGTCTCCACAATGAGAAAAAAGTAACCAAGACAGAATTTGGTATCAGTGGAGTGGGGTTGTTGCTGTGACTATACCTGACCATGTGGTTCACAAGCCTTTGGGAAAGGATTGTGGGAAGTTTGGAAAGGTTCGGAGATGTTGCCCGAAAGAGTGGTGCTAAAATGCCTTAGGCTGTTCTGCATGGGAGATTCTGGTCAGAGTTCAAGAGACTAGTTATTGAATCCCAAATGGAGACACTGGTGACTGGTCTTTGGACAAGAGCCTCTGTAAGCATCAGATTCTTGATCTATAAATACATGGTATAACATGCTTAATTCACAGAATTGTTTGCATATTATTAAAAAATCACTTAGCACTGCTGTGCATCATCAACAACCTGGTATTTAATATTACTGATCTAAATTTTTCTTCTTCATAAATTAGAGGTTATCAGGCTCTTAGTAGGATGCTGAAAAGATTGAGATGTTTATCAGTACCTATCAATGTCTTGTGCAAATGATATACTTGATACATGTGTGCTGAATTAATCAGCATCAAACCAAAGATTCTTTAGAGAGACACAAAATGAGAGGGTTACAGAAAACATTACATTCTTCTGGTTGTTAAATAAAGGATCAATAAATCTATAATGACAAATTGGAGAGCCTGAAATTACTTATGTAAATAAAAGTATTTGGTCTTGATTTGGAGGGCACTGTCTTACCTGTATCTAGACCTTGTCGAAGCTCTTTGATTTTATTAGTTGAGCCAGACTTCCGGTAAATACCTTCTGTATAAAGTCCATGCATTTCAATGTAGTTTATGAGCTTTTCCACTACTAAAGGAACAGTTCGGTCTTCACTAGTCAAACGGGAGAGTTCAACCCCAAACTGCCGAGGTGAGAGCTCTGGATCATACTAAATGGAAGATATTGAACATCTTTAAACAGGTTTAGCCAATTTTTTTTCAAGGCTTAGCCAATTCTTTAAGGGAAACTACTTTTTTGATTTCCCTGAAGTTTTCTGAGGATATCTGTAAGTATTAGGGGAACGAGAATTATAGTTAAATAAGTTACAAAGCTAGTTTCAATCCTTTCCTACTAGGTACTCCCCAAAGAAAACAAGCGGAAGCCAGGCGTAGTGGCACATGCCTGTAATCCCAGCACTCGAGGGGCTAAGGCAAGAGTATCGCCATGAGTTCAAGGCCACCCTGGGTCACCCAGTGAATGTAGGACCAGCCTAAACTACATGTGAGATCATCTCAGAAAACCAAAACAAAGAACCAAACTAAAAACAAAGAAAAGAGAAAAAGTAGAGAAAAAAGGCATTGGTAATAGGCTGCTATTTTTTTCCTGTCAAAAATCTCTCCACACAAAGGTGAATTTTAGGTTTGGGAGGAGGTTGGGTTTCGTATACAAATAGCTTGAACATTTAGCAGGTACCACTGGAAAATTCACTGATTTCGTACGAATCAGAGTTGTCAGTAATTTCTGAAGCCTAAGAATGCTTTGATGTTTCAAAGATAAACTTTATAGAAGATTTCATAATAAAGGCAAAAAAAATGCTAACATAGACAGGGTCATAACTTGTGTTACAACTTCCTTATCTACTCTAATACTGTCAATACCGTCAGGTCTTATTAACTGTAGCTTAGTGACTGCAACAGAACTGCTTATCTTTATAATGATTTGAAGTAATTCACAGAAAAAAAAGGCCAAGTATTATCTCTGAGGCTAAAATCTTCAGTCCCTCTGACCCAACACAGCAAGCACACACATTTATGTAACAGTTCAGATTTGCATATAATAATTAGTGTAATTAATAAAAAGATGTATGCTTATACATCAATAAAGCCCTAGAATTAAAAAGATGGTTGCCTACTTAAAGAGTAAGGTTCAATATGTTTTAGATCTGTCTGTGTAATCAAGTAAATACATATAAAACCACAAATTACTTTGATGCACTACACTATGGTTAAATTTATTCATCTTTTATTGTAGCCTACTCCCTTAAGAAGAACAATTGCTAGGAAGACTTTAGGAGTGTTTTTAAAAAAGTAGTGTTTTTTAAATTGTGACTTGTCAAGTCAATCTATTAGCTTACCTACAATAAAGGTAAAATAGTTTTGGGAAAATCAATATGGTTGCATATACACATGCCCCTATATGTGTGTACTGGATCATGAGGTTAAAAACATTTTTTTACTGTGATTTCTGGCCCAAAAGTTTGAAAATCATTATTCTATAAACCACCAAAAAAGCTTTGATTTCTTTCCATGGGTGTGAAAGAGCTATAGATATGTTATTTGTTACTGACAGGCGCTAACTTCTTACCTTTTTAGAGCACTTGGCTGTGGTTTTCAGACAGCACTTCTTATGGCAAGCATACTTACATACTGAAAAACACATTAGGAATGTAGAACTCTTAGACATCTGCAACTCAATGACAAGAATTCATCATATTTGTATCTTTTTAAACTTCCTTAGAAGTGAGTGTGCTCTCTCACACACACACATACACATGCCACTTTGTACTGTGTTAACAACTAAGAAGGATTTTTAACCTACTTTACTGGGAAAAATGAAGTTGGAAAAACACACCTAACAATTCTAGTCATTATCAATAAAAAAAGCTTTAAATTCTTTCAAGAATGCCAGTCCTGTTCCTGAAGTCAAGTTCCGAGTTCCGACAGGAAAACAGCCTATCTTTGTGGTTTCATTCACAAATTAGTGTTCATCTTTTCCTTGGTGTATTACACCCTGATAAAATGCCAGAATTGCCTGAAGAATCATTCCCATGAGGAAGGAAGGCATTATTGTCAACAACCCTTACTGAAATTAAAGCAGGTAATATATTAATAAAGAGGAAGGGCCTCATCTATTATCTCTATAAGTCTAGAATACAACTCTGTAAGAATCAGAATATAAAAACAGCAGTTGTGATTGGGAAGACAAGACAAATAAAAATTTCAGAGCAAAAATACTTTCTTGGAGTGATAGCTAACAGGACAGCGGATAGCTAGTAAGCAGGGAGCTAGAGACATAGGAGGAAAAGGACACAGTCATTCAGCTTCACCAGCTCTGGCTCCTGTGTACCACTGTCTAGATATGCTGAGTTCTAAAGTGTAACATTGGCTTTCAAAGCTAAGATCAAGTAGGTGAGGTGATGTCACTGTACTGGTGGAATCACTGTGATAATCACAAAGAAAATTAATTCCATGAAGAAATCATACTAATGTCTCTTAAAAGTCATAGAAAGTCAAATTCCTTAAATTTTCAGCATTACATCACAGAAGAAATGCCTCTAAACTTCCAAGAAGTGGACAAATAGTAAAGTACATCTGAAACCATTTCCTACTTTCATTCTTCATAATTTTTTAGACTACTGATAATAATATGAAAAGAAGTGCTTGTTTTCATAGCATGCATGCTAAAACTGGAATGATAAAGATGTTTGACCAAGGTGTCTGGGCAAGGATGACATGAAAACTGATGAATCATTCTATTATTTTAAAAAAGAAATAAAAAAGGAAAAGACAGTTGTTGAACCACAAAACCAGACAACAGACTCAAAGCAGCAATTTTGCTATTGCAAAATGACTTTTTGTATTGTTAGCACACTGGTCCTGCAACAAAAATTGGCCCTCTCAACAGGTATACTTCAGTTTCTTATTTACCCAGATATTAGTTCCTGTTCCAGTCCTGGTTCTGTCTCTTAGAAATGGCTGGTTACTATGATGCATCATTGGTAACTATAATGCACATTGTAAGCACCAATTTCCAACTGACAAGCCATTCTGCCTCTGTACTTCCTGCTTGCTCATCTCATATAAGCTCTTGACCATCAAAGATCAGAGCCTGACATTTTGAGGAACAACTGATTCCTAGTCAGTACCTGTCTGATGTAAAAATCAATCTGCTTCCAAATCCTGGGTGTCACTTCTGTGTTTCTGTTTGCTGTAACAGTTCCAGTCCTGCCTAATATTTCCTTCATTCAATTCTGGTCCATAGTACAAACAAAGCCACAGAGAATTACTGATTACTGCTAGCACAAGAATAAATAATAAATGAGAGGAGTGTGAGCTAAAGCCAGAACCAAGGTGACCTGCAAGAAGTCTCTTCTTACATTTTAGGATTTACATAGTCTGGTGAATGGACTATAGTTAAGAAAGTACCCTTTTGGTCATAATCATCCATTCATCCATCCAATAGTATGTTCATCTATGCAACAAATATTACAATAACTCATTATGTTCTAAGCACAGGTAAAACTGAAGAGACAGATAAATTTCCTCTGTACAGCATATTAGGAGAGACTGAAAATCAAGAAAACAAATGAATATTTAATATCATTTTATACTAACATACTGCAGCCTAACATAAAGTAACACTTTAATGAAAGGTAGTAATAAGTGTTACAAGGACTATCAAATCAGAGAAAGGGATTAGAGAATAGGGAATAGAGAATAGCTCTCCTAACTAAACCATAACTCTATTCTTGAGGAGGAGGAACATGGGTGAAGATATGACCTCAATGAAAATGAAGTCATACTAAGATGTGTGGATGAGCATGCACAAGGCTCTGGGTTTAATCCTCAGCACAATAAATGAATGAAGAATGTGGGGAAGAAACAGTTAAGACAGAGGAGCATTGAAGGCCCATGTAATACCAAGTATCTAGTTTGGATACAGAGAGTGTGTAAAGCAGAATACAGTACTAAGAGGAAGATAATGAAGTAGGCAGTGTGAATTATTTTTTCATGTTAAAGATAGAAGAAAGCTCAACAGTTTAGAGATGTTAGTTATTTAAAAAATATTCCACAAAGATCTCTCATACTTACATTTGCAAACTGAGGCTCGGTCCATTATCCATATCAAAGAGGAACAATATTCACAGTACGTAGGGATGCTATATTGAGTGGCCTTAAAGACATGACCATTGTGTTCTTCCACCTGGGTGAAAAAAAGTCATCTGTTTATCTTAAAGCCAATACGCTAAATGCTTCCCTAATATGGTCAGCACATGGGAAATCTTCCAATCCCTTCCAAAGTTGTCACTGGACGCTTATGCTGGAGGGAGAATTAAGGTCTCCCGAGAAATAAATTATATCATTCTTGTTTTTAAAAAGTTAATAAGATTGATAAATGTTGAAATTGGAAATTGAACACATAGGGCATGGCAGGGGCATGGCTGACCCAAAAACAAAGAGACTCCTCAAAGGGCAAGATAAAGTTATAGTTGAGAACACTTGGCCTCAGCTCTGATTAACTAAAGATTATAGCTACAGGCATTTCACTCCTATAGTGAAAGGTAACATGGAGATCTTCTCCTAAGTTAACATAAGCTAGTTCTCCTAAATTAAACATAATCTATTACTTGGAAAAGGCCTCAAACCACTCCTAAGGTCTGTTCAGTTTCTTGCGTTTTCCATTTTCCCTTCTAACCCCTTCCTTGTTTGAAAACTAAATAAATACGGGTTACCCAGAGACATTCCTTGTCTTAGATCCTAGAGTTTTGTTCCTCCTAGAGCCCTAAAATCATATCATTTGTCTCATTTATTTAAGCCTTCACCATACACTCATTTGAAGATTAAAGATCTAGGCCAGGTCCCCAGTAGGTAAGCACAACCAATTTATATGAAAAGCAAACCAATGCAACCAACACAACTGCTATCTTACATGACTGGATCCACATGGCCAGTCCAAAGTAGTTCTCACACCTGTTTGTTTGTTTGTTTGTTTATTTATTTATTTATTTATTTGCTCCAGGAACCTTTTACACTTTAAAAATTACTGATAACCTCAGAAGACTTCTGTTCCCTGAGAGCTCTAGTACATTAGTACATTAGAAATAAAGACTGAAAAACTATGAAAGTATTTTTTCATGTACTCACTGAAAATTAATAAACAATACTGCTCAACGTAAGTAATGCTGTAATGAAAAGTCATTCTCTCTTTACAGCAAAAACAGTAGAGCAAACAGGAATTCTACATTTTTATAAATCTCCTGAACATTTTGCTTACTGAAAGACACCCGGACTCTGCCCCACTTCTGCCCTCAATCTACTGCAGTGTGCAACTGATTTTGAGCAACATGAAGAAAATCCAGCTTCACACAGATAGGAAACTGGAACACGGAGGAATATTTTAATAGTTCTTTCAGATACCCTAGGCCAAAACTTAACACATGAAAGCTTAAAGGTTAATTAAAATATGAATAGAGGAAGAAAAGAAGGGTAAAGGGGATGAAAAAAAGAATTTAAGAGGCATTATAAACATGTGCCAACTCCCCATGATGAATGCAACCATTTTGTACTACTAACATGGATTAATAAAAATAAATATTAAAAACTATGAATTCAAAAATCATACCAATGCAATAAAAAGAGGGAAAAGATCCAAATCAATGCAATTAGAAATGAAAAATTTAAAATCACAATGGACACCACCTAAATCAACAAAATTATTAACATCTATTTCACAAGCCTGTACACCAATAAAATTGGGAGACTACAGAAGAAATGGGTAGATTTCTAGATACATATATGAAAGGGTTTTGCCCTAGAATAAATCACAGGTCATTATGGTGGTCTAACATAGTGGAAAGCCAAAGTAAAACAACACCCTGATGACCACTTCCTCCTCTTTCCCCCTTCAACCCAGATTACAATTTCCTCCTTCCTTTCCCCATGCGCACAAAGAGAATTTCAATCAGTTCCTCAACGTGTCATCAATGCCCACCCCAAGTACCACTTCTGGTCAAAGGTCACATATACTCCTCTGCCCCCTGTTTCTGGTCAGAAGAGATAGCCCAACCTCCATGAGTTGTGGGCATCCTCTCTGGGTCCTCAATAAAGATGTTCTTTCCTTTTTTTACTTTTGCTTCTTTATTGTGCCCAAAAACTCTAACAAAATAAATTACCAAAATTGAACTAAGAAGATTTAAAAACACTGAATAAGCCAATAAAAAGTGATTAAATAAAAGGAGTAATAAAAAACCTACCCACTAAGATGACTTAGGTCTAGCTGGATCACTACTGGATGGTATTAAAAACTTTGAAACACTAATATTCCTTAAACTACAGTAAAACTAGGGCCAGGGATTTAGCTCAGCAGCATAAGCGCTTGCCTGGCAAGTGCTAAAGTTGTAAGTTTGATCCCCAGTACCAAAAACGAAAAACAAAAACAAAAAAATTACAGTAAAAAAAAAGGTAGCAAAGATCAAATCCTTGACGGGAATATTTTGTGGGGAAAAACTGCTGAAAACCTCAATATTCTTGTGAGGGTTGGTAAGAAACGGGGTCCTCCTCCTGGGTGGCTGCGAGGGGCCCTAGTAGAATGGCGTACTACTCTGCTTAAAGAAAGATGAACTTGAGTCCTTTTTAGGAAGATAAATGTACCTTGAGACTATACTGTTAAGTAAAATAAATCAGACACACAAGGTTAAATACTGCATGGTTTCTTTTATATGGGAAACTCAAATTATAAATAAAGTGCAAAATAAAAGATAATAGGAAGTAGGGAGATAGATCTTTCTCAAATATAAAGAGGATCAAGAGAGGGCAGTAGAGAAGGAAAAGATGAAAAAAGGAATTAAGATGTGTTGTGTGCATATATCATTTCCATACGAGGAATGTAAGTGTTATGTACTACAAATATGTTGTAATAAAGAAAAACTACATTAATAAACTTATGTTCTGTGACATTGTTTCAGCCTTCATTAAAATTTAAAATTTTAATCTTCAAATGTGTTATTTAAAAAAAATCACAGATGAACAGAAAATATCTACAAATCATATACTCTACTTGATAAAATACTTCCTCAACAATGTAATAGAACCCAATAAGTCAATCTAATTAAAAAATGGTCAAAATACTGAATAGAAATTTCATTAAAGAAGAAATATGAAAGGCCAATAGACACTGAAAAGATCTATTGATAGTTATTATCATTAGTTACGTGCAAGACAATAGGATATTAAATCATACCTACTAGAATAGCTACAAAAAAAAAAGACAACGCAAGTGTTGATGAAGATGTAGAAAGAACAGAATTCTTTGGATTCTACAGTAGTATGGAAAACAGTTTAGCAGTTTCTGAAAATTTTAACCTTCAAAGTTACCTTATGATCCAGAAATTAAATTCCCAGGTTTATATCTAAGAGAACTAAAAACATATTTCCATAAAAAGACTAATCCAGGGCTGGGGATTTAGTTTAGTGGCTTAAGTGCCTGCCTGGTAAGCGCAAGGTCGTGAGTTTGATTCCCAGTACAAAAAAAAAAAAAAAAGATTAATACATCCATGTTCATAGCAGTACTATTTTTAACAGTCAATAAAATAATCCAAACATCTATGAATTGATAAGGATAAATAAAATATGATACATCCACATAATAGAACTCCATTCAGGACTAAAAATCATGAACTACTAATTATACAACACAGATGGACCTCGAAAACATACTAAGAAGCATATGCAAAATCCTACACATTAAATGATTCCATTTATATGAGAAGTTCACAGAAAGCAAAACTGTAAAAACAGCATCCATAGTTAGGAAAGAGATTATGCTTGTAACCTTTATAAGTAAACATTTTAAATTGTCTGCTATTTTAGGAAGTCACCTGTCAGGAAACATCCGTTATTCTACATATTTTAAAGACATATATGACTTAATACTTTCACAACAGGGCCATAATTTGTATATCTTGCTGCTGGGCAGGTCACTTGAATGGTTCAAGCTCATAGGAACATGTTAAGTACCTCACAAACCTATTCCTTAAATACAGTATACTTAGAGAAACACTATGTGATATTCAAGACATTGATCTGAAAGTTCCTTCTTTATAACATAAAAATACAAAAGACTTACCAAATCAGTTTCTTTCTTTCTTCTTTTCTTTCTTTCAGTTTTTGGCACCTGGCAGGGGTAAGGAAAAATAAAGAAACTGAGACAACAAAGACTTACATCTTTTCTTACTTCTTTGCAAATGTTGAGCTACTTGCCCAATAGGTAATAAACAACTCCTTATTCTTTAAAAGGTAATGTACAGTGCTATAAAATCCAGAAAATGGAAAGATACAGACATGCTTTTGAAATCTTGGTTCTGTTCACAAGTCACACCATTATTAATGTAAATAACTATTCTAACTGTTATTCATTTTAAAGATTTTACTTTCTAACTTTTGTTTCTGGAAAACTACTACAGAGCTAAACATCAAAAGGTATCATTTGAGACACAGGAAAGCTCTGACACTTCCTGATGATTCCAATATAGAACAATCTGAACCTATCCTTTAAAACTTATAAACATAGGTAACAGATGAGGTATGATCAAAATATATTAACATTTAAAATTTTAAAAAAATCATTACAGTAGAAAGTGGCTGTGGTCTGGCAAGTCACAGCTGCCCCAGGGCAAGAATCATCAGTGTCTCCTGGGATCTGCGCCATGTTGGAACTTAGGGCTCTGGGAAAGCAAGCAACCAGCTTGCCTCCCTGGTAAGCTGTGGCCACCCCAGGGTGAGAACCATCAGTGTCTCCTGAGATCCAAGCCATGTTGGAACTATTTAGGGCACTGGGAAAGCAAGCAGCCAGCTTGCTGCTCTGTTAAGTGGCTGTGGCCTGGCAAGTTGCAGCTGCCCCAGGGCAAAAACCATCAGTGTCTCCTGAGATCTGCGCCTGGTTGGAACTTAGGGGGCTGGGAAACCAAGCAGCTAGCTTGCTGCCCTGCTAAGGCTGTAGCCTGGCAAGCCGTGGCCACCCCAGGGCGAGAACCATCAGCATCTCCTGAGATCCATGTCATGTTGGAATTTAGGGTGCTGGGAAATCAAGCAACCAGCTCGCCTCCTTGGTAACAGGCTAAGAATCAAACATCCACAACCCCCCTCCCCTTAGCAAGCGGGAGTCAGAGATCTGAGCATCTCTTTTGAATTTGACTATATGCAATATAGCAAATAAGGGGGATTTCCTTCTACCATCTCTGAAGGCAGATGTTTTTATCACTGTTGTGCTCTATTCTGATTGATGGTATTGCTCTATTCAATATTCTGTTTTGATAAGTTCTATAATGTTCTGTATTTCCTTTTGATTTTGCTATACCTGATTGAAAGAACAACTATTGTGAAGAAAACAAGATATATTATTGTACCTATTACTGTTATCCCCGTAACCTGCTGTGAAGTTCTGTACCAATTTCACTACATTGTCTCAAAAAAAAAAAAAAAAATTTCATTACAGTAAAATATTGTTAATCTTCCCTCAAAATATTCTGCCTCATTTTCAACTCACCCCACTGTTCTGGACTACTTTTTGAAGTAGTCCAGAAGTTCTTGTGACTTAATATTTGTTTGTTTGTTTATTTATTTATTTATTTATTTGAGACAGGGTTTCACTATGCCATTCAGGTGGGCCTTGAACTCTTGGTGATCCTCCTGCCTTGGCCTCTCAAGTCCTAGGATTACAGGCATGTGCCACCATGCCCAGTATGTATGATAAAACATACAGTGAATGTTGTGCCATCTCACAGAAAGGCAGGCTGGTAAAAAAAATGATGATGTGCACTCATCTACCTTTTTCACCATGGCTTATTCTTCCCCAAAGTCAAAATAAGCATGAAAAGTAAGTGTTTTGGACTGATTCAGGTATTAAGGGAATGATGACAATGCAACTAGAGACAGCCATGAAAGAGGACTTCCAGAACTGCTCTGGAAAAGGGAAAAGTTGAGGGGATAGTGTGCTCCAAGGAAAGAGGAATATTTTGAGAGGAATAGTTATGTATCTTTTACTGTAACACATTTTTAAACATTTACCATATCTTTTGACTATGAGTTCAAATCTTTTGTATAAAATAACAACCTTAAGCTAAAACACATGTTTTTCTGAAAACTTATTCAAGAGGAAGTATAATTTATGAGACTTTAGGTAAAGACTACTAGATATTACAATGAGAAAATTTTTTTCCCTCAGTACCAGGAATTGAACTCAGGACCCTGCATTATGCCAAGCAGGCGCTTGTGCCATTGAGCTATATCCCTGGCAATGAGAAACATTTTTAACCAATGTTTTTCAAAGGAAATTTAGATACAGGTCTGAGAGTACAATCTTGAGGTACAACCTTATATATTTAACTCATTGAAGAATATACTCATTGCAGAGGATTTAGAAAATATGGTCTCACAAACTGCACTGGTGATGCACCATGTAATGCTAGTACTCTGGGAGGCTGAGACAGGTGAATTTTAAGTTTAAGTCCAGTCTGGGCAACAAGCAACTTACCAAGACCCTCTCTCAGAAAAAAAATTTCAAAACAAAAGGATGGGAACCATAGCTCAGTGCATAGGTCCTGAGTTCAATCTCTAGTACAACAAAAACATCATCATCACCAGAAAGAAAAAATAAGAAAATATGGTCTAACAAACTTGTAAGATAAGAGAAGAGTTCTATGGTTGATATGTTTTCCATAAATGTTTTCCTAAATATCAGATGTCCTAAACAGAGTCTTAAAAAGAATTCATAATTGGGTCTTTTTAGGTGTCAAAATATGTCACATTTACCTTTGTGGCTATGCTATCAGAAGTCTTGAATTCATTCATGTATTCATCTAGAAACACTTTAAAAGTGTTGACCCAAACTCTTACTGGAGATTCACTCCAATCACGTTGCTCAAGCCTCATGGTCTTTTCCAGAATCTGCTCAAACAGTGCATAGAGGTCTTTATATCGTATGCTTTTCCCATCATCCATCTAAAAAGAAATAAGAAATGTAAGATTTCGTGAAAAATTCTTTAACACACTCATGACGGGACCACACATATATGACTGTACCATGCCACCAAATGGGACAGTCATGCATGTATCATCAGTAGTTCAAGCTGGCGGAATTGTGTTAAATACAGAAGTCTAAATAAACCTGTAATGAGTAACACTGTATTTAGAATAAAGATTAATCTCCTGATACACTTTCTAATAACCATGGTCATAGGTCACACGGCATATGAAACTCCCATCTGGTTCTATACTAACAGTATAAATTAGAATAAAACCTAAGTCTTTTAAAAGCTCTAGCAGTTTAAATAATGTAATAACTGGGTAAGTCTCAGGAACTCCTCCCTTAAGTCTGGCTTTCCAATTTTATGTAACTGTAAAATTGCAAAAACAGTTGGCATTTCTTTTAATTATTAATTTCCACACAAATGACCTTGTTTAGACAGTTCTACTCTTTTATATAGTATATAGTCTTTTAAAAAGACTATATACTTGGATTTTTGCCTAAAGATGTGTCAGATAACCTTTAACTTATTTTCTGAAGAAGACTAATATGCTAAGACACTATATTATTTGCAAAGGAATCAAATGGAATTCCTTTTAATTCATTTAAATGAAAAGTAGAATCTACAAGGAAAAAAGCCTTTTCTGATCAGAAAGTACTACATACATTTAAAATTTATTTTCCTCACTTTTAGATGTTGAACTTTTTTGATAAGTGTTAAAAAAACAACTGTTTAGCACTGTTTCACATACCGTCCATTCCTATGTGATTCAGTGCACACTAGAGTACTCAACACTCCATTATAAGTATGAAGGAATTATAGGTATGAACACTCTCAATTATAAATATGAAGGAATTATAGGTATGAAGCTGAAAAAGACATCAAATTTTTAAGTATCTGAGCAGGATTAGAAAAAGAGTGGACAATCTTCTTCCTCCTCAAACCTAGTTAATTTTTTCATAAGCTGAGGACTTCTGTTAACAGTCTTTTTTTGTGGGGGAGGGGTCTTTTTTGAGACAGGGTTTCACCATGCAGTTCAGGCTGGCCTTGAACTCACACAATAACCTAATCTGGCCTCCAACTCACAGCAATTCTCCTGTCTCAGTCTCCTGAGTGCTAGGATTACAGACGTGTGCCACCACACCCAGTTATTACAGTCTTACGTTTCCTGCTTGCTTTGGCTCTATGATTTCCTGTTTTAGGCAGCAAAGATCTTATGCTGAAAAAAGTGCCAAAAGTAAAGTATACACTAACAAGTGTTCCTGATTTCCCCTTTCACTGTGAATACAAGAGACTGAACAAAAGCAAAAGTACAAAAGTTATGAATTACTATTTTATAAATATGACAATTCATAAATACTAATGATGAGTTAATAGACCAAAACATGTATTATGTATATATATACATGCAACAAAATTTAATTTTCTAAAATATAACAAATATCCTGTAAAAAGTGTAAGGTAAATTTGAAAATGACATAAAATGCTATAGAGAAATCAATAAACACACACTGCCCTAATTCTACTAGGGGAAAATATATAATACATTTCACACAGTGGAAAATTACAACTTATAGCTTTCAACAGAGCTAAAAGGATCATGACAGGTCAAAATCAGAGTGGGGGAAACTACTCAAAGGAATTTAGGAACACTATTAATCTGAGGCCATTCACTATTCTTGTCCTTTTTGTCTTATCTCTAAAACAAAAAAACCACTTGAAATTCTCTACTTAAATGTAGTATCTTCTAGAGTATCATCAAATTTTTCATATGGTGAACTAATGAAAATCTCCTAACATACTCAAACTTACCGCCAATGCAGATGAATAAAAGCTGAAGATATTCTGCCGAAATTCTTTCAGGGCTTTTTTAAATACAACATCTACTAGTGTATCCTTCTTGCTGTCCTCATTATCTAGGTCATTCATCTAGGAACCACAGAAAGAGTTGTACACAATCAACTAATTAAAAAGATGCAATTATAAGAGGGCCAAGAGATGGAAGGTGGAAGTGGGAAGGAAGGGGACATAAAAAGAATTAAGATGTGTTATGCACATATACCAACTTCCCACAATGAATGTAATAAAGTACAGCAAACATGCACTAATAAAAACAGAAATTTTTAAAGAAGCTGGGTATGGTGGCACATGCCTGTAATCCCAGTACTTGGGAGGCTGATGCAGGAAGACTGCTGCTTGTTTGAGGCCAGTCTGGACTACATAGTGAGTTCATGGCCAGTATGAACTACAAAGTGAGACCCTGTCACAAACTTTTTATTTTTTTAAAAAAGAGGCAAATACAACAGCAAATATAATAGTAGAAACATTATCATCTCTTCAACAATGATTACCCAAAAGTACAAACCATAGGCTATGGGATAAAGGTAAAAGTATAAATATACAACCAAATACCAAATGATTTCTAAGGTGTCTTCTAATATTATATGATTCTATAGCTTGGTTACCAAGAAAACAATTCCAAATGTGCAAAAAGAATCCTCACTTCCACATGTGAAATGTAATATGCCAATTATAGTAAAGTAGAATAATAAACCCCAAAACCTCAGATCCTGTCCATCTAGTCTAATTCGCATTCTATTATTTACATCATACAGGTAAAGGACAGACCCTCTAACATACCACAGCATATGCAACTGTTATCTCTGGGTGTCAAGTTCTGTTACATATAAGCATTCTACAGCCAAAGCTACTCAGAGGGTTAGCTTAGCAAGCAAAATGTACCTTTTTCAAAAGAAATTCATCCATGCTTTTTAAATCACTGGCACTTGCTATGATTTGGACAGAGTCATTTTGCCAGTGTATGGAATCCACAGCCACATTGCTGATCTTCACACTTCGCCTGCGTCTGACTTTTGGAGAAGGTTCCTTGTTCTCTTTGAACTCCTTCTGGCAACTGCCAGGCAGTTCTGGGCTCAAAGGAGGTGTTGGATGATACTGAGGTAATTCTATAACTAAAGACAGGATAGCCCAAAAGATATAGTTAGTAAAATACACCATATACTTTTAAGTTCTATCAGTAAGTCACTGAAAGAAACAAATACTTTATCTGAAAAGCAAAGTAATGTCTGAAATCAGGCATGCAGGCAATAAATCCAGATTGCAAAATTGTACAGAAATATATTTAAGAATTAACACTTTTCAGTGAGAAATGCTATCACATATCTCCTAAAGGGCTGAAGTTTAATACTGAAAACCTGGATGGAAGTGCCTTGTAGAAAGAATCTCAACCTAGACCTCAAAAATCTTCAGTTCCACAGTAAACCACAGAAGCATTTTACCACTGTTAATCCAGTCAAAACTTTACTACACCTTTTTAAAAGAACAGCTATCTATCTACAAGTCACTAACAAATGAAGGGAGTTTGGTAATTCTTCTTTACTACAGTCTCCAACCATGAATACTTTGCTGACACTATCGGGTGACAATTCACAACCTGGCTTACTTCTGAGTATCATTATATTTAGGATTTTCTTATACAACTCCAAATAACTATCTGAATTTATCACAGAATTCCTGGAATGAACTGGTTTTGTATATAACATTAGAAAATACCATTTTCCCCTGCAATTCTTTACCCCAGAGAAATGAGATTCCATGTAATATGTTACAATCTAGAACTAGATAAGACTCGTCAAGGCCCATCTGAAGTCTCTTAAGAACACTGGCCACTTTTGTTGTTATTGTTTTGTTGTGTTCTGTTTTTTTGAGACAAGGTCTCTCTCTATGCAGTTCAGGTTGGTTGAGCTCACTTTGTAGTCCAGGATGTTCTCAAACTTGTGACGATGCTCTTGCCTCAGACTCCTGAGTGCTAGGATTACAGGCGTGCACCACCATGCCCAGCTAACACTGGCCACTTTTATGTGTGCTTGTTTAACACATCTGTTTGTATGCTCTTTACCCTCTGCCCATCTAAAAGCAAATTTTGGTAATGAAACAAAAAGTAGTCCCCTACATACTAAATGTCACTTTGGGTAGGAACTGAGGAACTGCCTTGCATATAATAAACAATTTATTTGTTAACTAGATGAATGATGGCTAAATTTTCACAGTTTAGGAACAAGTCCTAAGATTCACAACCATTCTTAAAATGATTGTTCCTTATTTTATACCATGTATAAAATAATGAGCTTCAAATACAAGTATATAACTTTATCAATTAAGGAATGTCACTTTGGGTAGGAACTGGGTCAGAATGACACCAGAATAAAGAATATAAAGATACAAGTATATTTAAATCAGTATCAATTGCTCTAAATTTTATTACATAACATACTACATATTTAGTTACTTCATTTGGCAGTCAGCTCCTTTCTTATATAGTGTTCTAAAGCAACACTATAACCTAGGTTTACATTAAAAATCAGGATTTTCTTAATAAATTTTTATCTGAATGTAAGTAAAAAGCTATACTCTTTTTAGAGGGTGCCCTTATAAAGCAAACCTACAATGAAATCTGCTTATATTTTCAAGTAAAGAACTACCTGGGAATTAGCACTAAAAAATTGTGAAAAAATGAAGAATTTTGAATAATTACTATTAATCTGACAAGCTATTAGGAATGTAATGCACTGGTAAGGAATTATGTTTTCCAAACTAAATGTGCAATATCCATTTAATAAACTTTTTCTCCATCCCAGTTTGTCAGCTGATGGAAACAAAGTCCCAAGACACAAAAGAGGGGTCCACATTTCTGCCACTCTTTCAGAGCCAAGATGTGTTCCAGCCTATCTATTCCTATGTGAAGCTTGATGATCCTTCCTCCTTGTCCTGTATTTTATTCTAGATATGAGAAGTTTTTTGCTTCGTATTACTAGTAGGTCTGTTTTATCTCTCTGAGATAACAGTTGCCTCCTAGGACCTCTTTTTATTTTAGTCAATGCTGGTATTTTCCCACTCATTACCATGTACCCATTTCTGACCTATACACATGTTGAAGATAAACTCATGATATTTACATAGTAGCTAAAAACTCTCAGTCATGCCTGAAAAAGAAAAAGGCTTCAGAAAAATGAGTAATCCAATACTGGGATTTCTGGAATTCTTGGAGTGAATAACTGCTGGGTACTTTCAAGTGTGTTCTTGTTCATGGCCCCAATATAACAGCTATATGATAAAGGGCCAGGCATCTCCAAGAAAATGGCATAGATAGGTACCTAATAAATGGTATATAGTATTGCTAAAAAATATGGACTCTGGAGCTGGAATCCTTTATCATTTGTAAACCTGGAATAATAATCATATCTACGCTGGAAAAACTGTAACATGTTTAGTACATTGCCTTGCATATAATAAACAATTTATTTGTTAACTAGATGAATGATGGCTAAATTTTCACAGTTTAGGAACAAGTCCTAAGATTCACAACCATTCTTAAAATGATTGTTCCTTATTTTATACCATGTATAAAATAATGAGCTTCAAATACAAGTATATAACTTTATCAATTAAGGAAGCCTTACCAATCCTGGTTCTGACTTACATTAGAATACTTAGCCAACAGGAATGTTATTATGAAGAAATAACAAACTTTCAGAAAGAAAAAACAGAAATTATAAAGATAAACTCCCCACTTTGTCCACTTTTACCCTCTGGAAACTGATGAGCTGGAATCACATCTGAGCCAGCAAAGACTGGTGAAACCTCTGATTGCATGGCAGGTTTTACTCTCGTAGTTTTCTTGTCTCCTTGTTTCCCTTTGGCCCAGAATCTCATCCTAGCTCTCTGAGGCCTACAAAAAAAAAAAAAAAA